>BGNK01003708.1:2285-57929 GCA_003297005.1 Symbiodinium sp. clade A Y106 | reverse complement strand
GAATGTGTGAAGAAACCCGGTGCCAATCTTGACCCTTGCGCGTCAAAGCCGGCGAACAGCTGACCTCACGAAAGGCACTTGCCGCCAAATGCCTGGATCGCCGGCTGCAGCAGTACCGACGGAAAAAACCCAAGCGCTGGTGAACGGAACGGTAAACTGCCAGCTTTGCGTGACATGACTGTAGGCTAGAACTGCATTTGCGAAGACATCGTCTGGGAGTTACTTGTGCCCACGGCACGAACGGCCTCTTCAAATATCACCTGCCTGTTACCTGAGCCAAGCTGGTCCCAAACTGTCCTGCTGTTTTTTCATACTCCTCAGGCCTCTCCAGCAATGCCGTCCAAGGAGCCGGAACAGGAAAGGTGGAGCAGGAAGAAAGAGCAGGGGAGAAAGCAGGGGGAAGGGGGTGGCGGGGGGGCGGACAGGGNGGAGGCATGGGGGCCCAAAAAACACCAAAAAACTGCAAAAAGTGAGGGGGTCGAGGAGGCAAAGGCCGACAAGTCAAACAAAAGGGCGGGGGAACAGGACAGGTGGGCAGGCAAAGAAGCAGCAACAAAAACAGGAGCTGAGTCTTGCAGCACACAGTGAACGGCTAAAACCAGAACACGCAAACAGATTTATTGCAAGTTGGCAAAGGGGCGGGAAGGACGAGGGGAGGAGAGCGGTGAGAGCAGGGCAGGGGAGGGGAAAGTAGGGGGGGAGGAGAGGGGTGGGGATGGAGGCTTCAAATGTTACTTGCCTGTTACCTGAGCCAAGCTGGTCCCAAACTGTCCTGCTGTTTCTTCATACTCTTCAGGCCTCTCCAGCCGTGCCGTCCAAGGAGCCGGAACAGGAAAGGTGGGCGGGCAAACAAGCAGGCAGCAGGTACGGGAAGACAAAAAAATAGAAAGGGAGGAGGGGGGTGGGAGAGGAGGGCGGGGCGGGGGTAGGGGCCCAAAACGGCAGGGGCGGGTCAGGGCCCAAAAAACACCAAAAAGCAGCAGAACGGAAGGAGGTCGAGGAGGCCACGGAAACCCGGGCGCGGGGTCCCTCAAGACGCCGCGCCTGTGGCCTCGGCGGATTATTTGAAGGCCCCTATATTACATAGAGCTTCAAGAGGTTGGAGTCGGTTTGAGGTTTTCTGTAGAATTTTTTAGTCTGTTTGTAGAGTTCCAGTGTCTGAAGACGGTCGTGAGGAATGAAGACCTGCCACCTGCCGGGCAATCGGGATCTGCATGGCTTCAAGCGTGTCATCCATCTATGATCGAAATCTCATGCCCGGGTGTCTGCCGATCATCGAGCATTCATCGTTGTTTCCGTCGACACATGACGGTCAATTCCCATCAACCTCGAATTTGCCAATCGCAAGTGTCCCACCCAGGAGCATCCAAACCCTTAAACCTCAAAGGGTTCAAGGCAGAGCGCGATCATTCTCTGAGTCTGAAATGGTTTACATTTTCTGAACCTAAGACAAGGAGCCTCTCTGAAGCTGGGCCCCAAAGCTTTCGGAGACCTTCCGGCGCTTTGGCCCTGATACAACTCCTATCGCTCCTGAACCCCTGAAAAAAGAACACCGGAATGAGGATTATTAGGGATTTGGGGCTTCAGGGTTTAGGGTTACAAGTCCGAAGCCTTCAATCCGGATTCGAGAGAGTTTGGTAGAGACACCTCCGGCTGCGTTTCTGTTCCTTCCCGGCTCCCGTTTTCGGGCTCGCCTGGTTCCAATGGCTCTGGACATCCGACTCTGAAGCCGCGAAACCACGTCTACCATAACATTACGAAAATTCTAACATAACAAGCTCTCATGTATTTGGTATTACGAAATTATACCATAATAAATCCTCATATATGTAACAGATGTACCGAAGACTTGCGGCTCCCAGCTCGGCTGAGGTATGCCCTCTTCTTCCTCACGTACATCACCCTCGCGACTGAGCTGTCCATTTTCGACTTTTCGATATGCCGGAATCCGTTCTAAAACGGCCTGAAAGAAATAAAACCTGCAAACATATTCAGTAGGCGGAGATCCCCTGGAGGTTTGGATCTTGAAGGTTGCACTACAGGCCTAAAGAACACCAAGAGCGAGTTCCGATCGGGGACTCGGGAGCAAAAGTCTTCCTCCCAGCTACATACGGGCCTTAATAACTACCTTATGCTATTCTGAGTGGTTCCTTATTATAATTATAGTATAATGGGCCCTGAAACCCTAGTCTAATTATTCAGGCCCCATAATATGCCGAAGCCCCAAAGTCTGGAGCATGTGCATGTTGACAGGCATATACTCATGTGTTTTAGGGTGTAAGTGTAGGGAGTTTAGGGTTTAGAGAAGTCGCTGCAGGCCAGTTGCAAAACGGTTTAGGGTATACATAACTACTTTTCAGCGTTTCAACCCCTCTCTCTCTCTCTTGCAAGAAGCAAGCTGGCTCCAGTCTCTCAGCGAGGTGGTCTTTGCAGTCATTCGCGTCGTGACTGCCTTATTTCTTAAAGCAGCTCGGCCGGAGGAGGGCGATCAAGTTAAGCCTCAAAGTTTCGGGTCCCAAGATCCTGAGCCTTGAGCAGGACACATCAATGGGTTGGTAGGAGTTGGCCTGTCTTTGTTAGACCATGCCAACGCTGCAAGCCAGCCTCCTTTCCAAACGAATGGCAGATCCTGGGCCTAACCTCGCATAACGAGGCCCCTGTCTGACACTTCTTTCCGGATTTCGGGTTGTGGGTTTCGGGGCAGGGTGGCTATGAATGATCTATAGGCGCTATGGCGGGATGATGGTGTTTCACCGAGGAAACTTTGGCGAGCGCAGAAAACGATGCGGACATGGCAATGGAGAACTCCAGACGTGGCACGGTTTGAAACATCCACACCTGGAGGGCAAAAGATATGTTGGAAATCAGTAGCGTCTATTTGGCGATAGCCGTTTGGGAAACTAGACTAGGGCCACTGTGGCAGTCTTGCAGGCATGCTGTCTTGCTGGGGCTCACAGTCAGCATTGTACTCTGGCTCGGGACTTGTGACGCCTGTACATGCGGTGGAATCTTTGTCATGCTCCCCTTAAGGGCAATGGTTTCGAGCTTTGTGGTTGCAGGAGCCATCTTTGACCCCACAGGGTCAGTCCCGGTTCCATTCGCGCAAGATGCTGAGCAGAATTTTGCAGTCGGTAGAGACATCTCCTCCTCCTTTTAGTCTACATGGACTCTGCATGCGCGGCAAGAGCCTGCCAAGTCCATCTCATGCTGAACAGGCCGCTGCCCAGAGCTGCAAAAGATAGCAACGCACATCGAATATAAGCGGCATTGCTCAGCAGCACTGGCTATAATTTTGAGCGATCGGGGGCATTCCTTGCATCGCGCACCCTCCAGCCCCGCCGTTGCCAGCTCTCCGTGATGGCAGTGTGCGGCCCTGCGTTAGGATCACGATATAATGGTTTACACCGAGAACCCGAAATCTTTGAGCATGTCCAAGGTCAGGCTGGGGAGACTCACAGGACCCCGTGTGAGGGTTTAGCTTGGGACGGTCTCATGGAGTGCTTCGTTGATGATTGGTTTCCTCAACAAAAACTTGATGCCCTTGGCTTTGGGTGGTTGAGAAAAGTCAACCTTAGCAACCATTTCAGTTTAGAGTGCGTGGAGGGGGAGATATGTAACATACGTAAACTCTTCAAAGGGGGACCCCCTTGGCCTCAGGATCTCGCGCCACGGCGAAACTTCAGCACGCAGTAGCCATGCAAGGGTCGAGGATCCCGACCTTACGAGTCGTGTCGTCATTTGCAGACTTTTCCAACCTGCCGGCAAGCACCCTCGTGTTGCAACCGCGGACCGGCGGACAAGATGCCGAGACAAGATAGAAGTGCAGATTTCCAACCTGCCGGAAAGCACCCTCCTGTTGCAACCGGAAGTGGAGAAACAGGTATCGGTCTTGGCCCAAGAACAGCCAGGACCGTAAAATCCCGATGACATAGTATCCGATGCCCGAACTCCATGAAGCATTCCTTGGCCGGCAAGGAAGCTCGAGGACTTGTTCATGGTGGCAGACGAGGCCGCCTCCGACATGATCAACCTTGTCAAAAAGCTGTTTAGTCTAGGCCGGTGCAGCCAACAATTAATATTATACGAAACGCTCTACACTCTGAAGCACAGGCCTCTGAGTGTGGAGACCGCCCTTACGTTGCATTCCAGAGCTCACCCCCTCGATCGCTCCTGTCTAAAATGAACAAAGACAACACAGTCTAAAGAGGGTTTTTCGTGGAAACCAGAGCTTGACAGGACGGTGACGGGCATCTCTCGCCAGAGGAATTTGTGGCAGCAGCTTGGCAACAACTCGCACAGCACTTTCCGGCCCACCGGGTCTTCATAAAGTTGCCATTTCATCGCTGCCGGCAGCAAGAGTCTCGACATTTTGCTGGCATTCAGTTGGGTAGGCTCGCTGATGGAAAGAATTCATTTAACTTAGGTTACGAAGTCAGCAAGCCAGTTTTTGCCATAGACCCCTAATATGGTAATCAATGTGATGGCCAGAGAGTTTACAGAGGTTTGTATCACACCATTATCTTCGGCCACGGGCCTTCATTGAGTTTGCAGGCAGGAGGAAGCGAATCGTTCAGGGTTTAGGGTTTAAGGTAAGGAGTTGCGGAAACTTCGTCGGATGTTTGGGGAGATCAGCACTGGAAGAAGCGGCTCAAGTAGGTATTTTTGGAGAAGCTCTTAGCCGAAGCAGCCTCATGACTGCCTGCATTTCGATCGGCAAGTTGTCTAGCTCAACCCGTATAGTTGTCTAGCTCAACCCGTATGACCTTATAGCAACTTCGGGGCAGAGCAGATATCAAGCAAAAAGAAGCGCGGCTTTCGCCCCTCTATCCCTCAACCCTAAACCAAACCCTAAGCCCTAAACCAATCCCTATAAACCCTATCGCGCCTCAGAAGCCGGAGCAACGTCGGTAGCCCAGGCAATGAGTCTGCCAAGCGTGCAGCGATTCCTCAACTCCTTGGATGTCAGTATCAGGTCGGGCTGGGGCGCATGGGAATAGAAGGGATAGGGATCAAAACAACTAAGTTCGGATAAACATGAGTTAATTAGGATTAAAAGACATTAGGATCAAGAAATTAAACTCCTTGGAATAGTAGCACAGACTATGTCTTTAAACGATGATGTTCTTGTTCAGACAGCATGCAATGCTCGCTTCTACCCGTGAAGCGACAGCTTCAAGCTACGGGTGGTGTGCTATCACGTGTTGTTGCACGATGCACTGCTGGAAATCCGCTTCAACGCTAGACTTAGTAGTTCGGTTTCCGACGACTGCCCGAATGACGCCCTTTAATGCAAGTGCTTATCGCGGTTAAAGGCTGCTTTTTACAGAATTCGATTTGAGTCCTGTAGTTGGAGAAGACAAAGTAATTCTAGGATTCAGGTACTACGACCTAGAGGAGGCTCTTATTTCCTTTTTTGCGGTTTAGGTTCCCTTGTAACCCCCTTTAAACCAAAAAGGTCACCCTTTTTATTCCTGATTAACCCTTAGGTCTAGGGGTAAATGGTTGCCAAGGCTACAGGCTCTCGGAACCCCAAGCAGCTCCGAGCCAAGTTTTTCTAGTGCCTGAGAAGGCCCATTTCCAGCTGGGTAGGAATCGAGGCCCCATAGCCTTGCAAGCTTCATGAAATCAGCGGCGGGCATGGCAAAATGAACCTTGGGAAGGCTTGCGCTCTCCCGGACCTGCGGAAAACCGGGATCACCCTCCGTTATCCGAAGTCCAACTGATTCGAAACTGCCCCGACCCCACTTGAAGCATGATTGGTGGACATTGCGTGACAGGAGGTGTGGCATGCAATTGCGATTGTAGGATGCCGATCTGTGACACGGGGATTAGGAGGTTTGGTGTGAACTAAACGTAGCTACGTAAACTCTTTCGAGAACTCCGCTATCATGTAAAAGCAACAAGCGAGAAGGCCCACATGTCGGAAGCATGTTCCAGCATGTCCCTCCCTGTTACGTGCTTTGCATTTGCTTGTTGCCATCGCTGCCACCTTGAGCCGTATTTACACAAGTGCCATGTCGATGCATCGTGGCAAGTGTACTGACCATCAAGTCGATCGTTCTACCAACGCCGTACGACTGTATCAGAGCAGTCGTCACATTTACCCAGCGCTGAAGTAACCTGTACGAGAGTGTTCAGCACCTTTTTCAGGCAAACTGGTTTTGGATGTATGATTCGCATCTGGATGGGCTTCCGATGCTTTACCATGGATTCAGAATTGACTGTTTAGCCTGCGCAGGGACTGCGGCCCCTTGTTCGACATTCTGGATGACGGAGACGGTATGCTTCATGGATGCAATGGTCAACCGTACGGCTTACAGTCCGAGGCCCTCTACAATACAATAGAATATGCGACGCATTTAGTAGAGCGTAACATATGCAACATAATACAGTATGACATGATATAAATACTAGTGCTGTTAAGACTTCTTTACTGTAATAGACCTCCGCGTTGTTTTTAACATCATGTTCATTATGGGTCTAAGGCCGCTTAAGCAACATCATGTGATACAATATGGTATAACACAACACCGCGTAGTCCATCAGTATAATAGAATTGAGCGCATGATACCGTATAACATAGTGCAAGCTACTGTAACATAATACACTGTGATAGAATATCATGCAGTATAACATATACTGAAGCAAGCAGAATGTAATCAGGTGACATCATATGTTAAATTACGTTTGTATGCGTGTATATATACATATATCACAATGCTTTAAGAAGGCAGCCGCTGAGAATGGCAATGGGTCTGTCATGCCGGTGTAGTGCCACGTCCCAAAGGTGTAGGGCCAGTTGAACGGTGAATGAAATTGCCCCAGAGGTTTGAAGCTCCTTTTTTTGACTGGGGACCTCGTTAAACCAGCCAACTCACGGCAACGACAACATGGTCGTTTTGGCGATGATGGAGCTTGTGGCGATGAGGACGTGGATGAGGACGACAACGACCGACGGAGACGAAATCACAAGGAAGCACCGTATCCATGCAAAGCAACACTGGTAGGATTGTATCGAAGAGGTTGGAGGCACTGAATAGCGCTTACTGGATCGATGTGCTTGATGATACTTGTGATGTTGGTGGTCCGGCAGCGATGCAATCCGTCTCAGAATTACTTCTGTTCTGAGGATGAGGATGTGATGCTGACGATGATCATCCTGGTGGTGGTTGTGTAGGGGTGGCAAAGTGTTGGGAACGGTTGCGGTGTTGGTGGAGTTGGCGTGAGATGGTGACGATGTCTGCGCTCTGTTAATCCTGTGAATGTCCAAGTATGCATTGATGGCGACTTTCTCATGGTAGCGGCAGTTGGTTATTTCTTGTGAAAACCAAGGATCACCATTGCGGAGTTCTGCAAGGGTTTGATGCAGTTGAAGGGCCAAGCACGTGCCATCGATCTCGCCGCATGGCCTGCTTTCAGGACTCATAGGGGCACAAAGAGTTGTAGTCTTGATCGCCCTTGTGTGGTGGAACCCTGTGGCCTCGGGTTAATGGTACCAGGAGGACCATGAGAGTTTGGCAGCAGATGCAGAACCATCGTACGTTCTAAGAAGCGCAAACAGATGTGTTCTTTTGCACTTGCCAGAGCATTGTGTACACTTCCAAAGCCCTCTGAACCTGCAGTTGTTTATGTTGTATAACATTAGACTCCGCCAGGTTTAGGGGTTTAGGTCGTTTAGGTTTCAGAAACCAACGAGATGATATCCGACCCACCGCATTGCTTTGAAATTTGAATCCCATCCCGCGACTTCAGAAGTCCCGAAGCCCTATGCCACGGCTACAGCCGACGAACTTGACAGGTACCCCAGCTTCTCCTGTTCTACTTGTAGAAAAATGCAAGAAGGGCCTGCGGGCTGAAAGTGTGGAGGTTTGAACAGCCCACGGATGCAGAAATGGGAACCAGCATCTAGACTTGTTTGTAAATGCATATAGACAGCATCTCGCCGAACCAGGTCGTCTTGCAGCACGCCTCCCGTCTGCAAGAATGAACTCATATATACGGAATCGGAAGGCTATGGCTTCGGAAGAATTACCTCAGATGGATAGTGAGGCCGCGTCGTCACGATTCGATGCCAACCACTTACGGTTTGAGACTCCCTGGAATGCAACACCACCTTATGCGATCTTGCATCACGTCCTGTCATAGTGGCAACTGTTAACAATGCCCAGGTTTAGGTTAAACCGGAACTGAAGCTGCCGTACTTTCAAGCGAGTAACGACAAACTAGGTATTATATAGTAGGTTGATTTTGCGCAAAGGTTCACGATGGTCCACGCTGTGTACCGTGGGCATCTGGGAGCTGGAATGAAGTTAAGCCATAAAACCCAAATTCCTCTTATGCTCCAGTTTCCCGGAGGCGATATTAGGGCGAATTTAAGTGCAGGCTCATGTGACCTCCAGCCCAGACGTCTTTAGAGTCGATCCAGGTGCAGCCGTTCGGATACTCACTGCCTAATGAAAAAGGATCCAGACTGCCCAAAATGCTCAACCTCTGGCCCTTCAGATCATGCAAGCATTGTGTTGGCATGCCTCGAGCATGTCAGCCAGCCTGTTACTTTGTCTAATGCTCCCTCAGCATCTGTTGGACCAAGTGCCCATTCCCACTGACTACCGAGGATAATAGAAAATTGCTGCGTGAGTGCGAGCGGATCAACGTGACACTGCGCAACCTTTCCAAGGCTTCTGCTTGCTTTGTCATGCAGCGATATAGGATGCAAGTAGCTGCGCTTCATGCTTTGGCCTTTGGGAGTCTAAGTCTCAGGATCTGACCTCAGCAGGTTCCTATAAGCCTCAAGCTTCAGTTTCGCAGGGGTCTAGGCTTGTTTGCGGACGCCGTAGTGAAGCATCATGACAGAGATCGCCGGACTTGGCCTAACCAGCCGACCCACTTGAAGGACAGCAACTTCCAAGCGAGGAATGGGCAACAACATACACGTGACACAATGCGGGCACGTGAGGTCTCCGTATCTCGATAGCCCGAGGTTCCGATCTCGGCTGAGCTTTCTAGCCTTGGGAGCCTGACAGTCAGGCACTGAAGCCCCCACAACACATCAAAACACCTCAACCACACAACTCTAGCTGCATGCCGTGAACATCTTGAGCCTAGATATGCATGACAAGCTCTGAACCCGAAGCCCCAAACATTCCCATCAGCTAATGGCAGAGCCCCACCAACATAGTCGAGACTTTCGACCCAATGACCATGCCATGGAAGACTCCTGAGAAGAGTTGTCATATGGTTCAAATGCCCTAAACACGAAACCTACCGCCCAATGTTTCTTACTTGTAGGTGGCTGTGGTTGTCATGGCTACTTGAAACTGCCATGATTTTATTTTGTGCTGATCGTGTATGCACAGCCTCAACCCTTAACGTAAACAACCTCTTTACTGTCGTTTCAAGATGTTCCGTTTTGCTTTCTCCGAGTTTTCCACACCACAAACGCAGAAAGAACACCCTGAATTGTGTGCCGTGGTACCACAGTGCTGTTGTCAGGCCATGCGGGTCCCGCAAGTGCAGAGGTCAGACTCACATCTCCACTACTCGCAGCTGCCTCGGCGGGTTTCCGGACCGTACGCGGCGAGTGGGCTTTCTTGCAGGAGGGCTGCATGCGCCAGTGACGCGCACACTGGTCAACACACTGACGGCTTTGATTAAGAACCAATTATGGGTAATAGGGTCGGAGAGCCAAGAGTGACGAAGTTGATTCGTTTTGATCGTTTTTTTTTTCGTTCTGTCTGCGGCATCTACTGGTTGACCATCTGTGCGGAGTTTAGAGCTCATGTCTGAAGCCCTCCGGTCTCCAACCCTGATAACCCGACAGCCTAAATCCCACGGAGGCACTTCTGACAGCCGGGCTGCAACCCCGGCGGACTCGAAGCACCTGCGCCTGAGCACGTCTCGACGCCCAAGCCGTGCCAGTACACAGCTTTAGACAATATAATATACTGTGATGTCACGGATCTCATGCCACACCATACTTGCCATAAGACCCCCGAACCTGAATCTTGGCATAGTTCGTGTGAAAACTGCTGTACACACTATGCGGACTGTGTCCATCCCCGAGGTGACGTTTTGTAACCCTGCCAAAACTCCACTGAGACCCGAAAGGCCGCGAAGCCCTAAATGGAGGTGCCTCCGCAACCAGACTTTCCACAAAACTAAACAGTGTTACCCAAAGCACTTTTGGCCATGCGTATGCCAGCCATGGTTTTTTGAACTTCTTTCCGGTCTGAATGTGCAGTGCCAGGGCTGCCTGCAACATAGTTAATCTTCACACAATTAACTTTCAGTGTTCTTGGCCAGTTAAGGTTTGTACGAGCGTGGAGCGTGTTGCAAAGGCAAGCAGAGTCGACCGCTTTCTGAAAGGGTGATTACAACATGCTACAGCAGTTGCCAACATCGCGCGAGCGCGCCGAGACATGCTTTTCCACACCGACGAAACGTGCTACCGATGTGAAAAATCAGCACCTACACCGGAATGGACTGCCATTGTCCAGCTCGACTGCTGCGAGAACATAATAGACACATATTGCGTGTTGTTTCCCATTGTTTCCTGCATGTGTTGGCGCCAAGAGCAGTACTTGTACACTTAATACAAAGACATGTGTATTCTTCGTTGGGTTTGGCATGCAGTCATTCGCCGCAGATTGCTGGCTTTATCTCTGTGCAAAACCAGCAATGGTATCCAAAAGCTTGGAAGCTACTGTGTCGTGTAAACTCCAACGAAGATGCAACTGTAGATGATGCTCCACTGAACCAGGATCCTTCGGAAAAATCCAGAACTGCGACTCGTAAAGATTTGAAGCCTATAGTAGAGAGTGTCAGGCCTGTACGCCCATGTGGCACGAGGTTACACCGAGTTTGCGTGGAGATGTGGCCTGAACGTTATAGGGGACTGGTTGTGGACATGCTGTACGTACATGTAAATGCAGCTGCACCGTCGCAATTTCCTGCTTTCAGCAGTTCGAGCGAGGTATGCACTTGCAGTTATCGCGGCATCCATCTGAAGTTATTGCGCGTGCGACGCGTATGGACCACCAAGTTGAAGTCTTGGTTCCTTTTTGCCTTGTGCACATAAGCTTTCATCTATGTGTGGAGCCTTTGGTAAGTTGGACTGGCGTTCCGGGTCTAACATAGAAGCCTAGATTCAATAGTATTTCTTCGGGGTCCTTATTACAACTCCGCTATAAAGGAGCCAAAAACCATGTTCTAATTATATCTAAGTATTAAGGCCCCTGCATTAAGGGACTTTGAGGAGGTCTCGGGGGTTTCAACGATTCAGCGGCCAGCATGGGTTGGCCTCCACAAGGCAAAGGGTATCCTTTGCCGAAGAACTCCCTTGTTGTCGGTGACCGTACTTTGCAGGGGACGCGAACAAACTTGTTTCAGAACTCCCACTCTGAAAATTTAGCCTTATAAATCTTGCATCAGAGCTTGTGGGAAAGAGCCTCAATGCAGTTGCAAGCTGCCAGCTGCCAACCTCATGCCCCCAGCTGCTCTGACGTTCCAAGCGCCGGCTGAGCCTGCAGAGTACCGTCCTTGGCACATACTGTAGCAGAAGTGTCCATTGCATCAGGAATTTTAGCGCATTGCAGAGCTTCAAAAACCCGAGGTTCTGAGCCATCTGTTAGCTGTGACCTTGCATGGACAATGGCCCTAAAGACTGAACATGCTTTCCAAATGCAGCCCGTACATTCCCAAGCTAGGAACAGCTCCTGCGGTTTTTGCAGTCACTGTCTTACAGGCTTTTGGGATTCGCGATTGAGTGGGATTTGGCATACTGGTTTCAGAATTGCCTAACATCTAATCAGGGCTGTTCGATGACATACAGATGACAAAGTGGACGCTTCCTCGATCCGACTCACGATTTGCTGCCTGTGGTGCGCGGCCACCATTCGACCTCACTCCCAGTCTTCGCAGGCGTTCCGGCATTTCAGATGAAGAGCCCTGAGCTGGTTTAGCCGCATGTGCCTTTTTAAACCCGGCACCCATCCTGGACGATGAGCCTAAAAATGTCGTAGAAGTTCTCGTAACTTGGAGGCGAACACTTACACGTCTCTTTGTCCTGCGCACAGAACAAGGACCTGCCGGCTGGGGGGAGGGAGAGACCGCACTATTTCTCCCACGACCTAGGCCTCTTGGGCTGTACCTGTACTGCACATATTTGGGATGAGACGATTTGGTAGGCAATTCGAATGTGCTTAATATAAGTTAGCTCCCGACATGTTCCACCCCTACAAGGTAGGGCGCAAAGCTCTGAGAGATTGAAATCACCGATGCAGACGGTAGACGCTGTATCCAGATGTTCATGCCATCTCTAACTGTCCATTTTGCGCATAGCTTGCTGGAATGTCGTGTATTGAATCCCACCCAGCAGAACAGCAAAGAATGAGATCAAAGTCTGGTCCTACCAGAGGACCAGGAGGTGTCAGACACCTGTTGCTGAAAAGTCCCGGCATGAAGCAACCGAAATAGAACAACTGACCGACTCCGCTTGGCGTTGTGAGCCTTCAGTCCAAGCGCGAGCATTCCGATGCATCCGACGATTACCCGTAAGAAGCAGCCGAGAGGCGAAGGTTGTTAACAGTGTGTGCGCGTAGAGCGATCGCACTTTGGAGATCCAGTGTGGGGGACCAGAGGCTCGTTTGCGACTTAGCTTGGCAGAGGTAAAGCGCCGCCCTGCTTGTGCGAACTGGGTCCCGGATATACATGTTTAAGTCTTCAAGCAGAGCCATGTCTATGTGACAGTTTAAAGCCTATACCGTTAGAGATGTGTAAAGGAAGCACTGCTTTGACATTTACACTGAAGTCCAGTCAGGACATCCGGCACCAATGGGCCCGGACTGCGGAATCCAAAGTCAGTGTACTAACAAAGTTAACTCGCATCTCCCCGCCTGCTCTCTCATTTCGGGAAGGATGCCGTTGCCTTCTCAACTTGGGCTGCCAGAGACAGCCATATGCCGCCGTGTGCGTGGCTGGCTGAAGTCAGCACACGCCGCACGAAAACAGCAAGCGCCGCCGCAACGTCGAAAGAAAATTCAGATGCGCTGGTGCAGGCAGCTAAGCCAAATGTAACGATCCTTCTTCGTAAGCTTACAGGCAACAAACCTGTAACGAAGATCAACAGGTTCAGACTCTAGAGGAACCTCAAACCCCTGGGCCAGAGGCTCGAGGAATGTGATTTTGACGTGGGCATTCGGTCATAGCCGCTCCCGGAGAGTGATGACTAGTGCAATTACAGGAAGCTACAGATCTACAAAAGCAATCACCCTAAACCCTACAAAATCGAAACCCTAAGGTTCAGTTGCTTTCCGCCCAGGATTGGCAAATCCTTGCAAAGCTGCCCCTGGATTCTGGATCCAGAATCCTACAGGGCCTGGCTTCATCTGACTTCTCCGAGTTTTTGAAAGTCGCTTCGCTATGCACAGGTGCCTCCGGCGTCGGGAGCTTTCTCGCAGAGGGATGACATTTGGCGACAGCATTCGTGGCGCGCTTTCTCTTGCATCGCAGATGATCCAAATGCGATCACCGCTGGACCAAAGTTTGGCCATTTCCCTGGCAGTTGCCGGAAGACTTCAGAGCGTGAGCAGCCGCAACAGAAGATTGTAGCGCAGGCTGTCAAATTTGCCATCCGAGAACGAGCTCTCGTTGGAGTGTGTCCCGCGGCTGCTGCTGTATTGACCCAGGAAGGCAGTCACTAGCAGTGTGCCGACTACGACTTCAAGCCCATGCATGCTGTCGCTGGACGGGTCGCAAGAAGTCACTCATGCATCAGGCTTCTGATCGTACAATGAATCCGGCAAGTCCGTCGGCATTGAACTGGAGCCTCCCGCAAGTGGCCGGAAACTCACAAGGAAACGATCCATCTCATTGAGATTAACCAGCAAATATATCATTACGTGTAAACATATATATATATATACATACATACATACATATGTGCATACGCCTCTCTCTCTCTCTATATATATATACACATGTTTGCATATCTTTAGCTATATTATAATGTGTATATATACACATGTATGTATGTATGTAACCATGCAATAGAACATTCTAATTATAAGAGCACATGTAAGCATGCATTCACCATGGATTCCATAGATGTTGTACCCATATCTTGTCTGAGGCTCAACTCAGAGGCCGAGGTCTCCGTTGCCGTGGGATGCGGCTGGCAGCCGCCTTGCGCCTGGGGCCCGGGGGCGGGCAGCCGTTCGGTAGATGTATTTAGATGTCCTTGTCCGGTTGTCGTCCCTTTTGTTGAGGTTTGTCTTGAAGTCTTGGGTCGCACGAAGCTCCCACTGTCATAGCGAAAACCTGATGATTACCATCAGTACTGAGAGGAAGACGACGACGGTGGTGGCCACGAGTGCTCGTACGACGGCGACGACGAGGGCTACTGCTGCTGCTACCGCTACTGCTACTGCTACTGCATTGCTCTTCTGCTGCTGCTACTGCTGCTGCTACTCTTGCTGCTACTACTACTACTACGGATACTACTGCTACTACTACTACTACTACGACCTAGACTTTCGTTTGAATGAACTGTGAGAGCCACAAACTTGAATTGCCCAGAGCCATGGTTTGACTAATCTTTAAACTGTTGAATTTCCCCCCGACCACGACCACGGCACGAAGTTCACGGCTGAAGGCCTTTGAATTTCAACAGAATTTACACCGAGAGTTGCTGCACTCTCGAATGACTCCTAGCTCTACATCCGAAGGCCAACTTCAACAAAGTCCGACCGTAAGTCACACACGTTGTACACCCCGAGGAGACGGCCCAAAAGACCCTGACGATGGCGTCTTCCATCTTGGTCCGCCCGGAAGGGTTAAGTTTCCTAGGAGCGTGAAGCTTTTAGATGGATTGGAGGGGGCTTTCGTTCAGGCTTTGGGGGTTGTGGAGAAAGGAATACAATCGGGTTATGGGCATAGTCCATAGGGGTTGTGCATGCTCGCCAGATGCAGCGGGGTTGAGGTTTGCAGGTGGTCGGCACTTCGGATACAGCATTCCGCGACTTTTCTGTTAGCATCGTCTTCATACCTAGGCAGTGGCCTGGCCGGTGCAAGAGTGAGACAAGCGGTTGCGATACAACGGAAGAATCAGCGACCAACAGTTTTCTCGACTCTCAACCCGAACTCTTGAAGGCTAGTCAGCCCTCTGCCGAGTGTCGAGCGTTGAACACCCCAAGACTCTGGATACCTAAATGGTAGGTCTCTAACCATGAATTATGTTAATCGCCCACTGGATCTCTAAAACCCGAAACCCCCTAAGCTAGTTCTTGGTTCATGAGTCATGAGGCCAGCAGTCGCCTGTAATCCGAGCTGCCAAAGTAGCTTCGTCAACTTGAAGCTGTAGTCATCTGTTCTTGAACATACCCTGCGATGCGGGCGTCGTCCTTGCTAAATCGGATGGAACAAGTAGCCTTGAACCTAAACCCTTTTGCCAGTCTCCCTTTTGCCTTCTCGTGCGAGAGTGAGAGCCGAAACCCCAGAACCCAAGCGTGTTATTTCCAGTGGCAGGCCGACCTCCTCGAGTGCTTCATCGCCTGGTGCCCCTGGAAGACCAAGCAAGAGCAAGCCCTATAGAAGGTTTAGAGTTTGGGATTGAGAGAGAGAGAGAGAGAAAGGAGAAGCACCTAGACCATAGAATGTTCTGGCTTCGAGACCGTCGCGCCGAACTGAAAAACTATTTCCCAACCAATGTGCCCGGAAGCCATGGCTGCGAGACAACGACTGTACCCGAGCAGTCAGTCAAGCAACATGTGGTTTTAGGTGTCTTGTCAAGGATGTCTCCTCCGATCAATGCAGAGTGGTTTGTCTCCTTACCCGTCCTGGAAACTGGTCGACTTGTGGCTCAAGCGGTGTCAGCAGAGCTTCACAACCCCACCCGCCTTTGCTTTGTGAACATCATGGGGAAGGTGCACGGCAGTTTGGCACGTGCCGGAACTTCGTCTGCACTTGGGAGCATTGAGGCTTGCGGACATGGTTCGGGGGTTTCATGTTCCATCATGTTCCTTGGTTTTCGATGGCGAGGGTTTCGAGTCGGCGCCACCGGGGGACACAGTGTCGAGTTGATCCTTTAAGGACGGGAAGGAAGGGCTCTCCCAGTCTAGTCTGTGGTGACTGAAGACACCATGGTTCTCGACTCACTAGTCTCACTAGTGAGTCACCCGTGGCTTGTCGACCCCAAATGGCCATGGGTCAACATAAATGTGTCCAAGTTTACAGACCGCATGCAACAGTGCAGGGTTGGGATCCGTCTTATACAGACGCCCCTGAATAGGGATTCGACAGCAACAAAGAGAGTTAGGTTAGGCTCCGAATCTTTGGCCGCCAGTGTCTCTCCGGCATCCTGGACCTCCTTGTAACTATCAACTTTTGAGTCTATTTCCAGGTAAGGTGAAGAACCAGACTCCGAAGGTGGCGTCGGGCGGTTGCGCATGTTTCGTTGCTCGCGGTATCAGTTAGTTGGTAGCATGTTGTGATACATCTTACATGCCGATAGACGGACGGGTACACAGATAGATAGATTGATAGACCGGTCGAGACAAAGATACACAGACAGGTAGATCGACAAATCAGCAGTTACGCAGCTACAGAGATTGAGATCGATGGGCAGACAGGTAGATAAATACATAGGGATAGACAGACAGAAAGACAGAAAGATAGACTTAGATAGTTAGATAGGTTAGTTTGATTAGATAGACTAGATTAGACAGATAGATAGATAGACAGATAGATGCGATGATGTGGGTATATACATGCATGCAGGTTTTGGGACCTCGTGTTATTTGCTCGAGATGTCACCTTGAGAGTCATAACCAGTGGCAAGGGAAACTTTTCCAGGTTTTGCAGTTGATACAGTTTGTTGGATTCTTAACTCATCCCTCTGCTTTCAGAAGCAAGAGGCCACCCTGCGACTTCGCTTGCTACCGTTTTGGCTCGGTTTACTTAGTTTCGTGTTTGCGTAGGTGTCTTTGGCTTCCCGTGGTCTTAATGCTGCAATGCCCCTTCCCGGGCTGTTGAAAAAGGCATCCCCTATAATCTCAATCCACAAAGCAAGTCGAGGTGCGTAAACTGCTTCCTTCAGGTGAGTTTTAGATTTCAAGTCCATCTATATCAGCCTGAGAGGGCACGATTGTAGACTGTTATTCTCCGGAGGCAGTGCCCAACCTGACCTCCCGCAAGATCCCTGTTCAGGTCGCCAAGGCCGAGAAGAAGAAGAGCCCTCTCGTGTTGGAGGGTTTGGGGTTTTAGGGTTTGGGTCCTGGCGTAAGGGCTTGGTGCATTGCAGTCACGGCTCGAAAAAGGGTCCTGGCGTGACGTTGCAAGTCAGTTGCAAAAGGGTTTGGGTTGCAGGATGAAGAGTTGTTGGTATAGGTAGGGGCCTCCGTGTGCAGAATGGAGTGCAGGGATGTCTTACACACATATGTATAGGCATAAAGTACCTACAATGTACCTACATATACATATATTTATGTGCACAATGTGTAAGAACACATAAGTAATAGTAACACATATGTATAGATGCATGTATATATGTATATATATATATATACATGCCTATAGAGAAAATATATGTACACATGTGCGTGCGATAGAAGCTGTGACTATTATTCGGAGTGCTCAGGAACAGTATGGCTAGTTTTTACAAGAAACCTCAAGCCTGTGTGTCACACGAACTCACAGACTTTCAGTTTAGGCTTCCCTAGGGTTCCAGTTACCTAAATAGTAGGTTACCGGGGTATATAATACATGGTTAGTAACCTACTGCTTAGGTTACGGGAGCGCTAGGGCTTGTGACACTTTCTGACTCCAGAGGTGGGCCGCTTCGTTCTGGCAATATAGGGGCTTAAACAACTACCTATACTACTTTGGGGGTTCCTTGTGATACTTATAGCAAAATGGGCCCCAAAACCCTATTCTAATTATTAAGGCCCCTATATTATTATGTTTTGTTATGTTTCGGCTTCCTAGCCTTTGAGTTTGGGATTTCCGCACCCGAGGCTTCGGGCCGTTCGGGCCCCATAGGCTCCATAGTAGTTCCTTTTTCGGGGTTCATATTTAGAATCCTATAAGGTAATCCCCAAAAGGAGCTACTATTACTATAAGGTAATCCTAAAAGGAGCTACTATTACTATAAGGTAATCCCCAAAAGGAACTACTATGGAGCCTATGGGTAGATGCCCTCGTGTGCGGGTTCGTCGCTGTGCGCAGATGGCCGCATGTGCCATTAGTCTGCCTTCCGTGCTACTCGTTGCATTGAACAATAGTACATACCCGGCCTACACTTGATCACGATTCGGCTCATATTCCTGTTGGCTGGGTTTTCGACGATCTCGATTCTCGGAGGGGCTTATCCCCTAAACCCTAAACCCCCTCCACGTTCGAAAGCCCTCCCAACAAAACTCTCCGGAGCCAAGGAAGCTGACCGGCCGCGCCAAGAAGCGCTTCGTTTACAATCGACGCTTCGTGAGCGCTGCTTGGTTCGAGATCCGGAGGGTTTCGGGTTTAGGGGGGTTTTGGGCTTGAGTCCAGTAGCAAAAGGGGGTTTAGGGTTTTGTCCTCAATGTGTCCACTGCTTTGGGGGAGGTTGGAATCGAGGCTTCAACATCAGGTCGGTGGAGCGGCAGACTCGAAATAGTCCCTGGGGAGGCTCGGACCAGGCAGGAATGCGGGAGTGACTCCGGTGCATGAACCTTCGGTTTCCGGACGGCCCGGAAGTGTGCAGTACTTCGTGGAAGCTTTTTCTGATTACAAGAACAACCGACGTCACCACCACCAAAATTACAAGGCTAAAGTTAACGCAACACAGTGCACTGAGCGATCTGTGGGAAGAACACGTAGAACCCCTTCAGTGGGCCTTTTCAATTCGTACCATGCTGGCTGTCTTCCATGCCGCAATCCCCAACTCAGCCAAGGTCGTGAAGAGCGGACCAAAGCGTGGACCCAACTCCAACGCCGGAAAGTAGAGCCGTCCTGGACTGAGACCACGGGTAAGTCCAGGATGGCAGATCTGTAGCAAGGGCTTAAAGCCGCAGTATCCAGATATATGAAGATGACTCCTAGATGCTACATTTGCTTGGTGCGAGTTGCAGAGCCCTGGAGCCTGAAGACTACAAAGCTCAAAATGCCACTGAAACTCATGAGCCGAAGCCGGAACCTGCGGAAGCACCGAGACCATAAAACAAGCCCGCCAATAGGCTCCATAGTAGTTCCTTTTTGGGATTACCTTCCCTATAGGATTCAAATATGAACCCCGAAGGGAACTACTATGGAGCCTACGGGTAAAGCCTAAGCTGTTTGAATGAAGCCTCCCTAAAAGGAGAGTTGCGGATGCTCTGAGAGTGGCCCAGACCTGGACAGACTCGGTGCTGCTGATAGAAAGGGACCTTGCAAGATGTCATTAGGTTTCAGACTTCAAGTGAGCGTTGATTCGTATTTCTGGGGACGGGCCATTTCGCTTAAGCATGACGGCTAACACAACTGATTTTGGAGATGACGGCAGTTTTGCACGGGCTGCTTGTGCCGGTTAGTGTTTTGCGCTGTAAGGTCCCATCCTTCAATGTTACATCCTAAACCTTACACAAACCTCTTCAAGAGATTCACTGTTTCCACTCGAGCTGAACTTTCTCGGCAAGTTACGTGTCGGGTTTAGGGCCTATTTAGGATTGAGGAGGAGAGCAAACTCGAGTTGCTTTCTTCTGCAGTAAAACGGCTTTGGCCTGAGCTGAAAATCGATTCTTTGCCCATAGGCTCCCTAGTAGTTCCTTTTTGGGATTAGCTTATAATTAGGATTCTAAATATGAACCCCAAAAGGGAGCTACTGTGGAGCCTATGGGTGCACCTCAAGGTCGCCTGAAGCTCTGTCCATGGAGCCTTTGAAGGCTAAGGGTACAGGTCAGCTAGCTAATACAGGGGCCTACATAATTAGTAAGGGGTTCCTTAAAGGGGTGAATTAAGAGATCTATCGTAGGGTTCTATGGTATAGGGGCTTAAATAATTACCAATGCTATTTGGGGGGTTCCTTATATTTTATTTATAGTATAATTGTCCCCAAAACCTTATTCTAATTGTTAAGGCCCCCTATGTTACGCAACTTCACGCACGAGTTGAAAATCCCACGATCCCACTTGGATTTGCATGGTTCGTGCCCGCTCCGAAACTGGGACCTCCCAGCCAAAAGACCTGCCCCAAACTTGCCAAGTTCTTAAAGCTTCAAAGGCCTGACATCCCAAACACTTCCCCTAAGGGTCCAAAGTACCTAAAACGTGTTTGGTTTTAGGATTTGACCCCGAGGCTTGTAAGGCTAAGGCCCTGAAGGTACCGCTGCTCTGGGGACTCGACGTCCCCACAGGTCTGCCACACGACGAACCTACCCTGGTGTTGCCCTCAGTCTGAGGGTTAGGGTTTGCAGTTTATGGGCTTGGGAGTCAGGGGATGTTGTGAGGGAGGAGAGCCCAATACCATGGGTTACCTGTCCCCATGGAGGCATATCCATTCAGATCATGCATTAACGACTTTTTAAATTTGTGCCTTACAATCTATGGTCATCGGGCTCTCGACGCAAGGAGTTGGCACAGGGTAATCTAGCGCAGCTTGTAATCCTACGAGAAAAAGAGATCACTGTGGAAGTCTCTGAGGGATTGGGACCACAGTTCATGGATGGGGTCCATGGTTTAAGATTGAGGATCAAGGATTTCGTTTCGCGGATTCATCTTAGTCTGTTTGTATATTCTCAAACCACTCAGGCCCCAGGAAAATTCGGGAAAAAGCCTGAAACCTGGCCGAAACTCTCAACCAGAAGTCCAAGGCTGAAGACAGCTTAGACCCAGCAGTGCTAACGGCAGACGCTGAAGTCAAGGCAGAACAGAGCTTGAACTGTACAGCGGTGAGGTGCGACATCTCCTCGCCCAGCTGGGCGTCCGTTGCGGTGTAGCACTCAAATTCACTCTCAGAAATCTGCTCGTTTAGCAAAACCCGAGTCTGCACCGGATGTAGGCCTACCACGCATGTTGGAAAGCAACAGTGTTGCAGGTTCACTTATGTGAGCCTTTCTTTATGATCTATAAGGGATCTAAAGGTAAAGCTGAAGATAGAAAGCTCGCACCTATGCAGCGGTTTGGGCTTGGCAACTAAGTTGAACTGCAGAAGTTCTCTTTCAAAGGCTGCGGACAGATTTTTCGGTCCAAGGTTTCGGTTTGAACGGTTTATGTAAGGTTTATGTAGCAAACGGGTTTCGATTTTCGTTTCAGCTACTACTTTCAAGCTGTTGCAGTACTGATTTGTGAAACTGCTTGATTAACGAAGTGATGCGACAGCATCTTCGCGATCTTTGCTTAGATCATATGCAGTCTTGGACACTGCCGATTTGAGTCCGACCAGGATCTTCGAACACTAGAAAAGGCAAGCTGTCTGGCTTTGCCGAAGCCACAAAGAGTAAGCCCTATATCTAAAAAAACCCTATTGTTCGGAGATTCTACCGCTTTTCCAGGCTGCCGCCCCTGCACTAGCCTGCGCCTCAGTCCTGGAATCTGCGCTTGGAATCATACACCTCACTTCCATGCCGGACTAATGGAGAGAAACTATAGTGCCGTGATCATGATACGTTATGTCGACTATACCACCATCATAGCTAAAGAACATACCATAGAATAAAGATGAGTAGCGCAACAACCGACCGCCATCGTCGTCATGATCGTCGTGGCGTCTAGTCGTCTTTGTCCCGGTGGAGGAATGGAAGCATTGGCATATGATAATACTTGCAATAGTTCATGTCGTTGTTGATACAAGTCGGGGTAGTCGTCATCGTCGAGATAAGGACTGAGGTGTAGTGGTGTTAGCAGTAGGTAGTAGTCGTAGTCGCCGTCGTCGTCGTTGTCCTAGTCCTAGTCAAGTCGTCGTCGTAGTAGTAGTAGCAGTAGTAGCAGTAGTAGTCGTCGACGTAGTAGTAGTAGCAGTAGTAGTAGCGGTAGTAGCCGCAGAAGTAGCAACAGTAGTAGCAGGAGTAGCAGTAGGGGTAGGGCGGGTTGGAGTAGGAGTAGGAGCAGGAGAGGGGTACTGTAGTGGTAGGGGCAGGGGGAGGAGGAGTAGTACTAGTCGTCGTCGTTGTCGTCGTAGTCGTCGTAGTCGTAGTAATAGTAGTAGTCGTAGGAGTCGTAGTAGTAGTAGTAGTAGCAGCAGTAGTAATAGCAGCAGTGCTGGTAGCAGTGGTGGTAGTGGTGGTGGAAGGAGGATGGAGTAGGACTAGGACCAGGACGGTCGGACGGACCCACGAAGTAACGAGTCCACGACCGCCAGTGCAAAAGACCCGAAGGAGCATGGCTGCAATGCGCTCGATCTACCGGAGATGGCTTCAACTTCAAGGTTTAACTGTTTGAAAAGATCATATTTTGCTCCTAACCCCCAACGCCCGGCGAACGCCCAAGCGACACCATGAAAGCCTTAAACTTGCGCCTTTGAGGAGCAGGTGGATGAGGACGAGGTGGTGTTGGAAGGAGAACCTCTCGAGTTAAGGCTACTTCTTTGGCTTGCGACTGTCTGAGTTTCGATGCTCCAGAGGATTCCCAGTTTGATGGCTTCCCGATCTGCTGGAAACGTTGGACTTTTGTTCATGTGTAACGGAGTGGACTTCGCCTCTGTAGGAATGGCGGAAGCATACCCAACTGATATCTAGATTTTAGTGTACCTATTCAGTTCTTCAGTTCTGCACCTGTGCATTTCTTGAAAGTGCAACCCCGAGTTGCAGCTCTGCAGCCAGATAACATTGTCTTTTGCCGCTCGTAATGTGCGCATTTGAAGCGGGCTTGTCGGTTTTTCCCGCAGTTGGCACACAAGGCGTCCCGATATCAAAAGCCCATATTCAGTCATGAGGAGGCTCGGGCTCAAGGTTCCTTAAAGTGGCGGCGAGTTCTTGGCACTTGGAGGTTCATGGGACTTAGTGACTTAGTTTTTTAGTTTTGATTGTAGGTATATGCTGCCTGGTTTGTCGCCCTAGTCGCAAAGTCCGGTGCACCTTTAAGCAGGTCTTCCGTCAAGCGGCATGCTGCTGTGCCTCCGGTATTTCTGTGGGCCGGGAGCCTCAGGCCGTATAGTATAGTATAGTATAGTATAGTGTAACATATAGCAAATAAAACCTGAGTATACATATCATATATCCGTATAATATATATATATATATACACACACACAGAGACAGAGAGTACTATAGTATACTCTGGCATGGTAGACCTACTACGGTATACTATAGTCCCAGATGCCGCTGGCAACTGAGTAGGCCCAGGACTTCTTGCTAGGCCGCATGCACCTAGTGCCCGGCGAAGAAGACAGGCTTTTGGGTTGCAGGGGGTTGCAGGGGTACCCGGCAGTCGCAATGGGCCTGGATGCACAGAGGGTTGCAGCTCCCGTGCTTGTAAGGATCCGGTGAAGTGTCGTGCTGAATGAGAGGGGTCTGGTAATCCGCTATACACCTCCTCGCCGTTTCTCTCTGTGTTGTTGGAAAGAACTGGAAGTTGTCAGATTTTTGGCGCAAGTCGCGATGCCTGATTTTATGACCAGCAAGCATGGGGAGGGCGTTGCGAGATGGCAGCATGGGGCAAGGCTACAGGTTTGGGCATCTCTTGGTGGTCGACTCCAACGGTAGATCGAGTTCACCCCTCGTGGTGATACCACGCATCCACGAGCTTCGGCACTGAACCCTTACGGACTTCTTTGAGTCACAACACAGCAGCAGCATGGAGGTTTAGGGTAACCTTGAGAACTCCATCTGGCCAATCTGCATCTCATCTTGACTGTACAGTAAGATGCCCAAAACCAACCTATAATAAAGGGACCCTTATAGTAGGAACCCTTAACGGGACCCCCAAGGGTGGGATGCTGCTCTCCTACTGCGTCGGCCTGGTCGCCGTACACCGGGCGGCGCTGTGGCAGCGGCCCCTGGTACGGGAGTTCAGGAGTTCGGGTCGAGAGCTCGTCGGAGCCCTGAGAGACCAGTTCCACCACGAAGTAACCAGTCTCCCCCAACTCGGAAATTGAATGTGCCAAGCTTTTCAGCGACTTCAAGACTCGTTTGTTGTCATGATACAGGACTGGTCATCGGTTCTGTATGCACTATGGACTCGGGACTCCTTCAGGGTGACAGTACGAACCAGAACAACTGTGGGCAAAAACATGCTCAAAGGGCGTTGTTCTTTCCGAATGCTCCCAAGAGAAGTCGAAAAGTCTCCCCAGCCCGTTGCTGGAGTGCCAAGCTGATGAAACAGATCGCAGGGTGTCACGAAAGCCCGGACCCCGACAGAATTCCGTAATCTCAGAATTTCTCCAGTGCCCCCTAAACCCTAAACCGTAAACCCTAGCCATTTGTGCCAACACGATGCCAAGCCTTCTTTAGATCTTGTCTGGCTTGAGGCTGGTCGACGAGTACTGGGCAAGTCGAGAGTTTGATCCCTTCGTGGTGCGCTTCCCCGTTATTTCGCTGGCTTCGATCCTTTCCGGGTTAAAGTTGTCTTGTTCGTGAGATCTATGATCTGACAGCTCAGCCAGTGTTGAGAGAGAGCAGCTTGCCTGAAGCAGCAGATCTTTACTGAGCTTCTCAGTTTGTTCGCGCCACCTCCCTCCAGAAACTGGACGGTGTCCCCACTAGTCCGCCACTTCGGAGCTGTAAACCTTGCATGCAACACGTCCTTGCCAAAGCGTCTCGCAGGATCCAATGGCTTCAGGTGTTTGTGGAGTGTCTTTGTTTTCGTAGTGTCAAAAAGAGTCCAACAAGTACGGCTACTTTACATGACGCCCCCTGCCGCAGAAGCAGTCGTTGGACCACTTTCCACTGTTCTTGCTGGTGCTGCTGGCGTTCGTGCCGAGTGCCCAAGTTTGAGGCATGGTAAGTGCCAGAGCCACTTTGGAGACTTATCGGGATGGGGCCCAGAGCCCGAGGCCTGAGAATGTCGGGTAAGATCCTCAATTACATAGCACAGGCCTGCTAGTTGAAATCGAAATTTGAGCTTCTAGTTACTCTGGACACGCTTTTGTATTCCAGTATGCTCCATTTCCGATTGCTAGGTTCGCACTTGGGCAAGGGTGTGTGCTGGCTTGTGCCCTTACTCAACACGAAGCTTCCAGCCGCGACACAGATGGGTTAATATAGGGGCCTTCATACCTACCTATAATGTTGTGGGGGCTCCTTATTATAATTATAGTATAATGGGCCCCAAACCCTATTCTAACTATGAAGGCCCCTAGATTAGCGTCTTTGCTGGGACACTCGGCCCCTGCATTTTTCATGTTTGTACCGCAAAAAGCACATCCATCTTGCCACTGCAACATACTGCAACCTACAGCCTAGTCCTGTCGAGACTTGTCCAAAATGAATGAACCAAACCGAAGAGACATCATGCATCTAGATTACTGAGTAAACAGATTGAGGCCAATCATGGTGGCTTTGAGTGCAGCCTTCTGGTCCCCGATCTTCTACCACCGGGTGCCTGGCCTGTGGTTTGGCTGTCGTGGTAGAGGTTCATGCTACCACATGCTTTTTTGTGCTATAGTCCGAATTCTCTCAAGAACGACGGGGAGACGTTCTGGTGTGTGTGTGTGTTTTTGTGTGGGTGGCTGTGTGATTGTGTGTCTGTGCATATACAAAGTGCTACACAAAGGTCTGAGTAGTATACATTCGTGTGTGTGCATACCTGCGTACTTAACGCACGCAGTCAAAACATCTGCCAATTCACACTTGTTTGCAGCATATGCGCCTTCACCGCAAGCGTAATTAATGACGGTATAGAGCAATTCCCAAAACGAGAACTCCAGCCTATGCCGATACAGGTAGATACTCATGGTCAGCATAACATGTATATAGTGTGGGATGGGAGTGAGCAGGGGCTTGCCAGACTGGTCTGCGTCCATAGCCAAATTATGGAGTTGTCGACGCTGTAGTTTCAGGTGTTGACTAGCTGAAACTTTCGGTCACTGCAGCTGCTGCTCGTTTCTTGCTTTTGTTGCCATGTCGCAGTGGCACAGGCAGCTCTCTTCGAAGGCCACACCCTTAGTGGCTGCCAGCGGCGGGCTTGCAACCCCATTTGTGAGCTTGGGCTGCAGACCTAGGTTCTGTGCACCACGCTTCACTTGGTGGCATTCACACTCCCACGCTGCAGGTGGCTGCACAGGATTTTCGCAGTCGTTGCAGATCTCTGGGCTCATTGCCCCTGCCCTTTGAGGGCATTGGGCCAATCGTAGCGACTCCTCCCCTAGTTGTTGCATGACGATTTGTGTTTGGGCAAAGCAGATCTTTGTGGCATTCTCGGAACCTCCTTGTCATATTCTTAAACGCAGACTTTTTGGATGGAGTGGTTTTAGCAGCTGGCTAGATTTTGCTTTTAATAATGCTGCCGAATGGCATCGTGTCCGTTCTGTTTCTTTTACAGCTTTGGGGGATGGAGCATCGTGCCCTATTAAGTCTTCCACCCGGAATCCTGACTCAGATGCCGGGCACATAGTATTTGTTAACACTGAACAAGCAAACCACCGGAGCTCTCCAAACTCCAACCTGGAGAACTGCCAGGAAGGGGCGTCAATGTTTAGCTGAACCTTCTCTGTGAAAGGCGTAAAGGGCCTTTGTACTTTCCGGGGTTCATGCTCATGACACTAGGGGAACCTCACAGTATTCGTGGCGACTGGCCGAGATTATCAATCATGAGCATGACTCTTTAGAACTTTAGACCGTTAGGCGACAGTCCGAGAGCACCACGCCGTCAAGCTCCTACCCCCGAATCCAGACTCCGCTGCCGGCAGCATTTCGGCTCCCAGCCCACAATGATGACATCCACCATGAACGCGCACACACGCACACAGAGCATTTTCGGATAGGTCTTAGTAGGGGGGCTGGTTTGAGGCTTCCTCCTTGAAGTCGTGGTAGAGTGGGGAAGGGTCCTCCCGAAGACGAGCGCGCCAAGA
The DNA here is from genome assembly GCA_003297005.1 of Symbiodinium sp. clade A Y106. Taxonomy (NCBI): domain Eukaryota; class Dinophyceae; order Suessiales; family Symbiodiniaceae; genus Symbiodinium; species Symbiodinium sp. clade A. The sequence goes on along the minus strand of BGNK01003708.1, from coordinate 30,980 downwards.
CCCATCACCACGAAGAAGTCTGTGAATTCAAACACTAGTGGCCTGAAGGTGCCTGAAGAGTCTGGCATGGTACAAAAGCCGAGGGCCGAGTGCAGCGCTTTGTGGCCTTTTGAGATAAATGGGCATATCTACACCTAGATATTGACGGACGTAGACTGACCGAGCTGCCGGACGAAAAAATCAGTCACGAAAACTGTGACCACGAAGCATCGAACGAAAGCAAGTACCTTAGTGTGAGTAGCCATGTTGGGGCCCGGGGCTGCAAAGTTCCCACCCTTCGTGCCGCTACCGGGTAGCCCCGTGGCACTAGCCAGGAGTTTTGACTTTGACTTCAAGGGCTTGGGGGTCTGTAGTGCTTTGGAGAGAGCCTGGAGCAAAGTCTCTGCATAGACCCGAATGCCTCACATTGCGGTTCAAAAGATTAGAGACCTCACAGGGTTGTTTCCTGCAGTCAGGTTCGCTACCGGTCTTGCTGCGCACGGCTGCGCCTGATCCTGAACAAAACCCTTCATTGATCTTCCAGTTAGTCTGCTTTTTAACTTTCGTCTCAACAAAGTAGATTTTCAAGCGTGATTCTGTCGGTCCTCTCGGCGGGGCCGACATGGTAGGGCCGAGAGTGCACCGGGCATTCGACTTGGACTGAAAATGGTGGCAGCCAAGAGACTCGTAACCATGGATTGGACTTGCAACCTTATAGGGTCCGGGTGTCCAACGCAGGTCTGGCACAAGAGGAAGTCCCCTGTCTTTGGCGAGACATCAAAGCCTCTAAATTGGGACCCCAAACCTGATTCCCTTTTAGAAACCCTTGAAGGAACCCATTTTGCAGACCTGAGGCATGGGCTTCATGCCGCCGGGTGCAGGCACGATGCCGGCGCCCACCGCACCAGGCACCACGTAGTGTTCGGGACTCCGAGAACACGACTGAGACGCCTCAAGCCGCAGGTTGTACGGCTCGTTTTATATCTGCAGAGTAGGAGCGCAAAGACAATGCTTGTTTCAATCGTCCACCGATTTTTTATAGACATGTCAAGTCATCATGCGCAACTTAGCAAACCGATCACTCATGACGCAGAGTCACTCGTGTTTCAACAGCTTACCAAAAGTGATGATTCTCCTTTAAACACGGGTCTCAAGTGGCGAGTTTTGAAAGCATCGTAGTTGGTCAGATGGTGCTATGTTGGCTTGTGGATTTAAGATCGAGGGTGCAGGGTACAGGGCTGAAGATTTCCGTTGAAGCCGCCATGGAATGGCATGCATTCTCGGCAGTTTATCCCGGTTTGCGCAGAGAGGTCGTACGATGGGCTTATGCATTCGTGCGTTTAGCCGACTGTCCGACACTCACGGTCTCTTGCAGGGATGATGATGCCACCGCGCCCTGGTATGCCACCTGCGCTGCCGGCCGACTCCTCAGAGGAATGCGATGGCATGGTGTGTGTTTAAGTTCGCTGGGCTTTTTGATAGTGTCGTGTTTATTGACAAACTCCGAGGTGTATGTAAGATTTCGATTGCCTGAAGAGATAAACGCCTGCAGGGTTCACCAACACGAAGCTGTGCCTGTTGTCAGTTCCCAAAGACTTTGCCGTTTACGTCGCTCAGCGAAACACAAACATTAAGCTGGATTCCCTATGTGCAAAGCTTGACAGCAGCTTTTTATTTGGGCTTGTATGTATGGTAAAGGTAGTCCGCCAAATCGTAAAGGCTTGCATACTAGGCGTACCAGTGGCTTTACAATCGACGAGAGCTGCCTGAGGCTTCGAGCCCGCAGCAACCTGCTGACAAATGTCGCATGGCTTTGCCGGCATGCACCGTATCCTTTGTGTACCCGAACGAACACAATCGTACGGGAAACCAGCCTATTTACGGACCTAAATAAATACCAGTACTATTTTGGGGGTTCCTTATCATAATTACAGCATAATGGGCCCCAAAACCCGATTCTACTTATTAAGGCCCCTATATTACACACAACAGCTGCAACGTAGACATGGCCTCCAGCAGAGGTCGGGATGCCCACCGCAGTGACATTGCCTGGGATGAACGGCTACCTGGCAGGAAGGATGGCTTCAGTGTGTAGAATCTAGTGGGTGACGGATTCCGTGTCAAATCGTTGATGTGATCATTGTAGTTTCAGAAGGTGGGGTTGACAGAAGCCAGGCATACTGTCTTGCAGCAGCAACCGTAGCCGCCAGACTCCAACCCAAAGCTCTACTCAAGCTTCACACGGTTGGCCAATCTGTGAGAGCCGACATCGTTAGCGCTCAACCTCCGATGTGGGAGCCCAAGAAGGAAGCCAGCAACGTTGGAGACACCTGAAGGCTTGGGTCCCTTGTGGTGCCACTGTTACTTGTATCATGAACCGCTAGACAACCGGTACTATACCATTATACGATACCGAAAGTGGAACCATGACTTAAGACAGCCCCAAAGCATCTGTGGGTTTTGGTTCGAGAACTCTGGTCTGTATAGAGGGCCTCAATGAGACGATATCGTTAGATCCGAAACCCCAAAGCCTCTACATTCAACAATCTGTGATGTGTCAGAAGTCCCACGAGACAAGCCTGCAATGCTGGCTGAGTCCTTGCTAGTCAGTGGGGAGGCTTAAAAATGTGATAGCAAACCTCTAAGGTACAACATGTCAGAATAGAATACAACATAATCTGACATGAGTGAACTTAACAGAATAATCGAATACAGCCTAGTACAGCGAAATACATATATATATATATATATATTTATATGTAATATTCCATCATACTGTTTTATATTGGAACCCAGGCCTCCCGCCAGCGCAAGCAGCGCCTGGCCCCGCCGACAACACGCCCAAGCCGCAGGAGAGCTTGTTCATGGCTTACTTGTCATTGCGCAGGTTTTTGTTGCATGACCGGATTTAGGAGTTTAGGGCTTATGGTGGATGTAAGGAGGGTTTATGGCGTATGGGTTTGCAAAATCAGCCTTTGGGTATAGTTTTCTGGGAGGGGCTTGGTGTAAAGGGGTTTTGAATTGAGGTTTCGGGCTATGGGTCATTGGGTCTTTGGGATAGAGCTCTTGGATGTTTCAGGGCTTGGGGGTCCATAACTCGACATCAGAGTTTTGGCGGTAATGGAAACTTGTTCACGTCAAAGTTGGAGTGGACACTGCGAACCTAAACATGATTCCCAGACCCCAAAACCAAAGCCATGTTGGTGGTTTTGGTCGAAATTCTCCAAGCATACTTGAAAGCCGAGCCTCTTTAGGCGCAAGTGTGAGCAAACATCCCCATTAGCCTGCACTGCCTAAGCCCCGCGTGTTTCGCAAGAAAACAGACAGACGTAATGTAATGTGACGTAGGTAGGTCAGCAATGTATGTAGGTACGCATGATTATGCGTGCATGTATGTATGTATGTATGTACGTCTGTGCATGTATGTATGTCTGTTTGTTGCTTGCGTGTGTATGCATATGTATGTACGTATGTATGCATGTATGTATGTTTGTGTGCATAGTGTAGTGTACTGTAATGGCATGCATGCGTGCATGCATGTTTCTGTGCAGGTATGTATGTACCCGTGTAGTATGTATCTGTGTATGTACGTGTGTACGTATGTATGTGTATGTGAGTATGCCTGTAAGTAAGTACGTGTATGGATTACATGTATGCGTGCGTGCATGTATGAGCGTATGTATATATGTTAGGTACGTTGTCATGTAGGACTGTACGCATGTATGTATGCATGCATGCATGCTGCAATTGCATGCATGTGTCTGCATGTATGTATGTACTAATGTAAGTATGTCTTTATGTACGCACATGCATTTGTGTATGTGTCCACGTGCGTATGTATGTGAGTCTGCGTGGGTGTATGTGCATGTGTATGCGTGTGTATGTATGCAGAGACGCCGATGCTGTAGATTTGTGCTTCTTTCTCTTGGCAATTGGCTGCGCAGGATGTGCTGCTTATGATACGCCAGGGTGTGGCGAACCAGGACAAGGCCAGCGAGGGGCACTTTCGGGGTTCCATGCTTATGCTTAACTATAGCGGCTTGAGCTTGTGCATGTGGGGTAAGGTTTTACCACAAAGTTGACAGGACGTTCGGGTTTTTGCTCCAACAAGCCAGTGTAAAAGGTTCGACAAGTCTTCTTTTACGTTTCGGAATGGGATAGGATTCGGATGTCGGTTGTGTGGAGCGCATAGGGCTTTGTGGTTTCGCGAGCTGCTGTCATAATTTGGTGTGCTCCAGTCGGCAGAAAGAGTGCGCAACATCGGTAATCGCAACCCTTTGCATGCCCATGAGTGGAACAGACACGTGAAGCAAAGAGTGAAATGATACCGACACACAGGCAGCGGTGAAGACTGCGCTTCAGTACGCCACGCAGCTGGGCACGCCCATTGAAGCCCCACGGCCTTGTTATTGTCTATGTTCTAGGTTTTGAATGTATACTCTACACTGCTGACTTGGCAGACGCCAGGCCCCGATTCCAAAGACCAATTGGTTGTTGCGGTGCCTCTGTTGGAGCTCTTTCGATGCTTCATCCTGCAGCTGGATGAGCTGGCTACGTGACAGACGCTGTGCACGACTGTGCACTTTCGGACATATTCTGCTGCACATGTTCGTGTGCCTGTGCACGATGATGTCAACTTGGTGTCTATCTAGCTCACCCAGCTACCGCTCAGGCTCCTATCCTGGACATGCTTCGGCAATGGCTGGGCGAGGTGGGCCCTACAGCAAAATTTCGTTCATTTGTCAAACTGTACGTACTGTCCTATTGATCCCAATAGCCGGCATCAAACTCGAAAAGCAGAGCCCAAAGAAGCAAACCACCCCGCTTTTATCCAAGCTTAATGCTCGCCTCTCTGGGTGTTACGCCACAGCGAGAGTTTCTGGTGTTCGGGTTTGTCAATACTGGCCAGCAGGAAGTATTACTGGAGCTGCCTTGGAACTACAGGCCTGTGTATAAAATGTCCCTGGGCCATCGAGCATGCCTTCGTAAGTCGTGTGATGGTTATAATGTGGGGGCCTAAACAATTACGAATACTATTGTGGGGATTATATTCATAGTATATGACATGCCCTCAAAACCCTATTCTAATTATTAAGGCCCCTTTTATTACGAAACCCGAGAGAAGTTGAAGGACACTTTCTCTTCAGTGATGTCCAAGTCTCCGCCCACGCCGACCGTCGTCCCGGCGAAGGCAGACGTTCGGGTATCTAGAACCGATCGAGCTTTAGGAGTGACGTTAGGAGGGACGGCTGCAGGGTTTTAAGGTTTCAGGCTGTTGAGTGTAAGTAACTATAATGGATGGGGAAGCGGCTGAGAAAGCCGGGATTTTGGTTCACTACGGAGTCGTTTCAACCAACGTAGGAGAGCACTGCGGTAGTTACCTTGGTGGCTGTAGAAACCTCAAGATTAGGATGCATGTGGCTCGGTTCAAACATCGATCGCATGATGTCCGAGAAGAGTCCTACGGCTGATGATATAAATCCTGCACTACCTTAATGTCCCTAGACCATCGGAATTATGGTAAATTCCTAATTATTGGTAATGCAGATTTTTATCATAAACCGTATCATCTCCCTAAACCCCAAACCGTAACCCTAAACTCTAAACCCTAAAGCTCAGTCTAGAGGCTGCAAAGCTGAAAAGACACGAGGGTTCAAAGAGAAAACCTAAAGCCCTAAATCCTTAAGCTACACAAATCTATTCGTAAGATCATCCCGAAGAAGTCCTTCAAACATTTCGGTTATGGAACCCAAGCCGAGTCCACCGAACTCCTCGTAAAATCAATGCAATGCCCTGGTGCTTCTGATCTTGATAAATACCCATAGGCTCCATAGTAGTTCCTTTTTGGGATTACCTTATTGGATTCCAAATTTGAACCCCAAAAGGGAACTACTATGGAGCCTATGGGTAACACTTCCACGACAATGCGTGCAGATTTTGGGCCTATGCCATCCTGTGCTCATTCCGGCCTTCGTCGCACATGTAAAAGACCAAAGAACTGGAGACCAAACTCTTACAACGTAATTGCAATGGCTGGTGTTGTTTGGACGGGGGGAGTTGAAGATCATCCAGTCCCTTAACGTAGGAAAAAGGAAGACCTTTTCTGTCATGTATGTGCTCGACATCGAAGCCCTGAGGCTGGGGCTCCGGTGTCGGCACCGGAGCCGGTGGTCAAGGTGCGCCAAGGAATATGTATGTATGTATATATATATACATATATATATGTATATATATATGTATATACATACATGCATATACATACACACACGTATATAGACATATGCATGTCTGTATGTATGTATGTATGTATGTATGTATGTGTGTGTGTATGTGTGTGTGTGTATGTCTGTATGTGTGTATGTGTATGTGTACACGTACATGTACATGTATATGTATATGTATATGTGTATGTGTATATATATATATATATACATACCAGAGGTCGTGCTTTGTGGGTACCTGGAAGCATAGGAAAATTACGGGAGCTGATTGGATGTGGGCTTGTCCCAAGAGTTTGCAAGTTTGGGTCGTTGGACAGTTTATAGGTTGCATAGACCCGTGGGACATACAGTGCCTATAGTGTAGGACAGAACTTTGCAGCCTTTGGGGCTTTGGGTTTCTAGGGTTTGGGGGCTTACAGGAATTGCCAGAGTCTGAGGCTCAAGGGTTGGTAGGTTTCGCCTTTCGGAGTCGGAGTTGCGGTTGGCACAGCACCCTCGCAAGGTTAGATTTCAATTCTCTGAATTCTCTGACTAGAAGACACGGACGGATAGGCCTCCAACTCCGGGGCACCTTTCTCAGGTTTTTGCTGCAATCCTTGACGAGGGGCCAAAAGAGGCCATGAAGATCCCTTGGTTAGCCTTGTACTCTTTCGAAGGCGAAGGCTGCGGTTGCAGTGCCTGCGCAGCCGCCCTTGGTCGTCATCCGCGAGGGCGTCGCCAAGCAGGAGACCCTGACTTGGTCGGGGTCAGGATCTATTTGTAACACCGAAATACTATCCGTGCTCTCGCCTATCCGTCGTGCCTTTGCCGAGCAAGACCCGTAGGGATATCTCTGCAGTGACTCTACAGACAGCTGGGAGGAGAGCGAGTCTTCGGAATCTTTAACCTTAAACGTAGGCCCTAAACTTCGTATGCCTCGCCTGGGTTGTCCGAGTTGTGAGTTACAGAGACCATCAGAGACCTGCTCTGCGAACCGCCCCAACATAGCCTGTCCGAGAGTGAGTGCCTCAAGCATGGTGAGTTTGTCTATTCCAAATCACCCAATGCACCCCCAACCCCTTAAGGATTTCTTGAAAGCCAGCGCCAGCAACCACAAAGGGCTGTGGGAGAGCGGCCGCGGAAAAAAATCAAGGCAACTACGGACCATTTGCAGTTCGATGGGCGGAGAATACACGCCGGCGTCTGCATGCTAGTGATGAGGGAGTCTGGCTCAGCTTGGTGCTGGGTTGGGCTTGTGCCTCCTACTGAGAGATTCTAAATCCTACGTCCAAGCACCATTGCGAGCTCGCCAGGACAAGGGCCTGGTGCGTGCGGCCTTGCGCATGGCCGCATCTTAGCTGCAGAGTGCTTTCGGACTTTAGACGTTGAGGTCTCAGTCCATCATCCCACGGCCCGATAGCCTCAGCCTCAAACCAGAGGTGTGAGGGGGCGTGTCATCCAGTCTGGCGCTGGTGCGTGTAACCGTGCAGGTAGGCTTTCAAGTTTCTGCATTAATCTGGTGCCTTTCTTGACTCGGCAGCGAAGCAGAATCATGGAACCTCAAACCTAAGCCAAACCCCTAAACGAGCGGTCTGAGCCTCGTTGGACCAGAGTACGCGACCTGTCTGATATGATCGCCTTGCTGGAACGTCCGAGAGTGAGAGCCGAAATTTGTAAATCTTGAAATCCACTTTTCTGCCTTTCAAATCAAGTTCAGCCAAGGTTGAGCAGGGCACGCAGATCGACAAGCCCGTCTTGGACATGCGACTTAGCAGCTTAGGGTGCAGGCTTGGCAGATGGAGCGGAATCAGCTGACAATTAACTATGACTAGACCTGCATGCAACCTCTGATTTGGGGGATTGCATCGGCTAGCATATGAGTACCGCGGGACATGACTTGAAAAAGCTGGCACTTTTTCACCGAGGCTTCGCAAGTGGTTGTCTGAGGAGGACACCTCGTGGGGTCGTTCTTGTAATCTAATAGGTACAGGCCCCTAAAACCGACTTTTGAAAGGAGCCATATGTAATAAGAAGGGACCCAACAAAGGTAGGTTTTTTCGGCTACAGGTAGGGTGCAGGTTTACTGTAAACGGTATCTTACGTAGAGGACAACATGACAATGACGGAAACTCACACTTCTGCAGGTTGGGACACATTTTGGCGATCGTAGTAGAAGCTCCAAAGACTGGCCGTGAGCCATGCATAAGTGGTTTAGGGTTTAGGGTTTAGGGTTGGTTTAGAGTTTAGGGTTTAGGGTTGGTTTAGGGTTTAGGGGCCCGTAAGCCTCACAGATCCTTTCGCGAAATGAGGGAAACTCGCAAAGCGGCCGAAGCGGTCAGCGCTGCCCAGCTAGAGCTTTGGGTTTTAGCTGGCGATATTGTGCACGCAGTGTTCGCAGTCTGCACATGTCACAATCAGATTCTGGTTTATTCAACTGCTCTTTATGTCTTTACAGGTATCATGCTGCAAGGCTGTGGGAGTCTCTGGCGGACAGCCACACGAAGGAATCCAACTCGGTAATTCTTCGCTCCTTCCCCGATGTTGAGCCAGTCTCCAACGCAGCCCTTTAGAATTCGGGTTTTGCCCATTTTTTGTGGACATCACCCGTGTCTTGCTAAGCCTCGAGGGTGACAATCATCAGAGCTGTTTAACTTCAAAACCCTTGCCACCATTAAGAGGTTTTGCCGAAATCGAAATCATAGCAGCCACATGCCCGTCCGACACTCGCCCACACTGACACCAGACCCCCGAAAGGTGTTGTCATGTGCACAAGGAACACCAACCTCGATACAAACGCCGTCACTATCGCCGTCTGTTGTATCATGACCATCGCCCCCACCACCACCACTGTCGACACTGCCTTCCGAGAAATCATCATCTATAAATGCACAACCTGCCCAGCATCCTCCCCAACACAAACTGCAACCACGATCGCGAACACAGTCGCCATCATCACCACAAACAACAACATCAACTTCATCATTGCTATTGCCGTCACCAGCTTCAGCTCTGCCCCAGCATTGTCACTGTCATCCTCAATGTCATGCCAGCATTTTCATTGCGAACGATGTCCACAGTGGCCAGAATCATCAGCATTTTTGTCAATATCGGAGGCATGCCCTTGTCCTGCAAACGTCAAGTGAAGATCCATGGAGGACGAGTCGCTGAATATCCTCGCGGCGAGAGCTGGGATGCCCATCCCCGAACCCAAGGACCCGGCATGGAGTCAGGATGTGGGATTTCAAGTCTCTGCATGATTCAGGGTTGAGTTCTTGCAGGCTTCGCGTTTACAAATCTGAACCGCACCTGAATCCTGTCAAGTTCTGCCAAGCATGAAGCTCAACAGCAAGGTAGTTCCGAACATAGCAACGTTTTGTACCAGCAATATACAGAATAGTGAACGGGGGCCCTCAAATCCGAAGCCCTGGGGCCCTCAAATCCGAAGCCCTAGCCGTACCACGCTCCGTGAGCTGAGACCAGGCTTCGCAGGCAGCTCTCGCTGCGTCAACCGCTGCTTGACTTGTTTAGATCCAAGGCACTTCTGGGCCAGGTTTGTTCTGGCTTAGGGTGTTTAGGTTTAGGATTCACAAGTTCTTTAGGTTTGGGTCAAGTGATGTGTCATGCCATGCTATTTGTTTTTGTTTTGCGTTCTAGTAAAAGCAGCGCCATGCTAGATTCTGCCATCTGCTACATCTTATACCCTTACTATGCACAGACCTGGAAACTATGGTGTTAAGACTTCTTCTGAGGTATGCTGTTTGTTGAAGGTTGTTCTGTGCGGGAGGCAAAAACATGTCCCTAAGAGAATGCTGGAGTGACACTTCGATTTGCTCAGCGAGCCAATGCAGAACCATATTTCGGCACATGGAGCGTACTTTGCTTGACTTCTACAGTGCGCGAGAAGTACATTGTGCATGTATTGCGAAGCGAACATGGCTCATCCTCGCGCGGTCATTGCACGTTGTTATATGTATGTTCATGTCATATGTGCATATGCCAACATTCATGTATGTATGTATGTATGTATATATATATATATAGTGTTATTCCACGGTGCCCACGACATCACAGCTTTCCATCTTAAGTGCTGGGAACCTCGCAAGAGTCCCAGAACAAGAACCTGGAGTCGTCCACCAAGTACCAAATCCATAGACTGGCAGCTTAGCAACAGCCCGAATCGCCCGAACGGCGTCGATGTCTTGTCTCCAAAATTCAGCATGCGGAGATTTTGAGGCTTGCGGAAAGGCTGGTGCTTGCAAGGCAGAGGGTATGTGTGCCGATATACATTTGCGCATGCCGACAGACTTGGTCTCGAGGCCGTATACTGGATTCGCTCCACTGTCGCCCATCGTTGAAGCCGAGGAAATCATTGAGGTTGGGGGAGCCCCAAAGCTAGAACAGCGACGCCTTCCAGATACCAAGCCAAAACTCTAACCAGCAATCCTCGGGGCTTACCCAGAGAGTCCAATATCCCTTAATGAAGGAATACTCCTTAAATCAACTTAAGGATCCTACTAAAACTAATTTAATAAGGACATACCTGAATTAATGGATATTGGAGTCTTTGGGTAAGTTAAGGTAAAAGCCGCTGCTCCGGCACCTGTCCTCGTGGCCGCCCGTCCACCGGCACCTACCGCTGCGGCCGCCGCTGCAGTTGCCTGTCATGTCTGATGGGGTATGCTTCCCTGAGGGTCCATGTACCCAGATAGTACATACTTTGGCCCCAAAGTACCCACATGAGGACTGCTTTTGTTTTTACTCCCTTTGTACGTATGTAACAGTCCTTACCTGCGCTACCGTCGTTGGCTCAAGTAAGCAAAAAGTCCGTACTTTCTGCTGCTAACAATAGGTTATCAGCCGTAGCTTTTGTGCAGTTCTACTGTAGTGCCATGGATACCACAGCTCCCCCAAATCCTGCAGGTGCACCGATACCCGAGTCAATAGGGGACGGTACGGAGTCCGCCCGTTCCAGGTCGGTTCGGGGCGCAGAGCTTCCTGTCGTGACCGCCCGGGAGGGTCAGGTTGCTCTTACTGAGCAGGCGCTTCGCTCACACACGGGATCAGAGATTTGCCCCATTACTGGGTACCCACAGACCACCAACATAACGTCCCGTTTTTTCAGCCCCTGCCCACGGTACTAGGCCAGTCGCCTTCTGTGGCTCCATCGCACACTCCACCTCCTACTCTAATCAGTCTGGTGTACCAACACCAACAGAACCCTAATGTCAGCGTTGATGCTTCATTGCATGCTTGCCGAGACGGCTAACGCTAGGCATACAGAGGTCGTCCAACGAATCCATAGCGAAAACAGGGAGCAGATGAATGCTATGGAACTCAATGTCACGAGTCATGTCGCACAGCTGAGGCTGGAGCATGCCCAGTTGCAAAATCGTGCCAATTAAATCGAAGAGGAGGCCGCTCAGAACTTGCAAGCCGGAAGGCATGTGGTTGCGCATCACCAGATTGAGGCGGCCGCAGCAACTGAGCAGGCCGAGCATTTGCGAAGGCGCCTTCAGTCGGCTGAGGCAACAGCATCAAACGTTGTCGCCCAGGTGGAAGCCGAGGCAGCTCGTAGAGCCCAGGCCAGCCAGGCCGACGCTGCAGCACGTAGCGACGAGTTTGCGAGATTCAGGAGTGAGATGCTAGAGATGATGTGTATCCAGGTCCTGAACATGGATCAGCTAAGGAAAGATAATGCCGAGTTGAAGAATCGCTTGGCGGAAGCCGAAGCTGAATCCCCTAGCAGACGACAGGAACCGGAGTTGCCTCCGGGTCTGGATGCTCATCGCATCGACACTCCCCAGAGCCGGTTGCTCCGGTTGAAGGGGAGCCAAAGCATAAGGATGAGAAAAAGGAGAAAAAGAGCAAGAAATCCAAGAAGCATAAAGAGGACGATTCATCTGATTCATCATCTTCGATAGACAACAAGATGCTTTTCAAGATGCTTAAGAAGGTGATGAAGTCGCAGAAAGATGATAAGGACGATGATGAAGAAAAGGGCTCCTCCAGCAGTTAAGCCCAAGGTCAAAGAGGCTGAGAAGGTTGTATTCCATAAGTTCCCACAGCCAGAGCAGTATCGGAATCGGCGAATCAGGGTGCGTGAGGCCGTCGTTGCCGCATCCGACTCTCCCGATAAGGCTCATGCTTGGCTTGGAAAAGTCTGGGAGAAAGATGCTTCCGAGACTGAGCTTCGCGACCCGGAGGGGTTTAGCACTCTGGACACACAACACCGTGTTCATCCCGGACACACGTGGGGAAGTGGAGACATACCTCGCTTGGTGTGCTTTAGACCACCTGCATGGGAGATGCATCGTCTACGTCAACGAAGAGCTGTTTGACAGAAGGGTTTTCCGACAGGCGCTCACAGCTCAAGAGTTTTCCTGGATGTCTCGGAAAGGCTGGGGAAGAAATAAGAGCAAGACGCTGGCAACTGTCGGCAACGTGACAAGAGACGACGCTTTGAATCCGGAAGGGTCATTCATGGAACAGATTGGACTTGCAAAAGGTGAAGGTAAAGGTAAACGGAACACTTACAGCACGACAGTAGAGCGAGCCATGAAGAGTGGGCTCCCATTCCGCATCGTGGTGCTGTCCTTGGCCTCTACTGAGTTGGTCAAGATGTACAACGAGCACTTGTACAAGTTGCTGACCCGTTGAAGTTGACTAGCTACTCAAAGTGCTAGGTCTCACCCGCTTTACCACTGCCGCTCTAGCGAACGCTCCAAGTCCCCTAGGCCACCATTCCCTTACTGTTCCACGAAAGGGTTCAAAACTCAGGGTCGTAAATGCATCCGGGATCCATTCACTAAAACCTTCAACCTACAAAAAGGGGTCTTGTCCAAACAGGGTTCGAAGACAATTTGTTACACTAAGCGCATAGGTATAGACTGTGGCGACGGTAAGGCAGGACAGACTAGATCATCGAAAATATCATCGAATTTGTCGTCGAATTTGTCATCGAATATCAATATCTCCGCGAATATGTCACCGAATATGTCAACGAATAGGCCTTCAAAGGCGCCCAGATCTTGGCCTCTTACTCTACAGCAACTCGTCAACCACGACAAGACACGAAACAAAAGGTGTTAGACCCGAAGTCTCAACAAGCAGACAACCGATGCACAGAAAAAGCTATCATTACACGGCGCATGTACAAAAGATCTTTAAAAGCGGAAACCATACGAAAAGCCAACCGAAAGCAGCGAAGACAAGAGAAGCGTAGAGAATACCGTAAGTTGAGGAAGTGTTATACTGTTCAGGCTACGCAGTATAACTCTTATCAAGTAGCTCAAGAATGCTCTACCGAAGATATCACACTTCAANATACCGTAAGTTGAGGAAGTGTTATACTGTTCAGGCTACGCAGTATAACTCTTATCAAGTAGCTCAAGAATGCTCTACCGAAGATATCACACTTCAACCAAATCAGCCCATAAAACAAAGCACAGAAACTTCTGCAAAAATGAAATGGACGAACACTAAGATTGCTACAATAAACCTTGGCGGAGGAATTACCCCTATCTGGCAGACAGAAAATAGTCCATTTATTGAAAGAGAACCAGATTGAGATTCTAGCTTTGCAGGAAGCAAGGGTGAACCACTGTTCAATGGAAGAACATGATGGCTACACTTTTTATTTTTCGTCGGGCATCTCTCATGAAACTAAAGTATCTGCAGAACAAAAAAGAGAACAACACAAGCAACACNCCACTGTTCAATGGAAGAACATGATGGCTACACTTTTTATTTTTCGTCGGGCATCTCTCATGAAACTAAAGTATCTGCAGAACAAAAAAGAGAACAACACAAGCAACACGCAAATACAGAATTATCCGAAATTCAGCTGTACAATTTGGATGCAGCAAAACACGGAGTAGGATTGGTTTACAGTCATAAACTACGACCCTACAAGAAAAACATACAACAAATAAATGGCAGGCTTCTACTGGCAACTCTTGATACACAACCACTCTGCACAAATATCATTGTAGCCTATGCCCCACACGCGCGTCGACCTCAAAAGGAAAAGAACGATTTTTACGACAAACTAAATAACAGACTAAGCAAGCTACCAACGACTTCAATGTCAGGCTTATGGAAAAACTACCACACGAAGACATGATCTTAGGCGAACATATTTTCGGTACTCACGAAGACAGAATAGACCTATTAAGTGAACAACAGAAAGACAACCGCGAGCGCTTTCTCTCAATGTGCCAAGACAACCGGCTGGTTGTTACTAACACATTATTTCAAAAGGATCCCGCCAAACTAGTAACATACCGGAATCCTACAACTCTTAGCTTCTCGGAACCTGACACGACGTCTCGCTTCGCCCAGCTGGACTACATGTTGATCAATACAAAGTGGAAGAATGCGGTAACCAATGCTGAATCTGGCTGCTGTCACTCAATTACAACGGACCACAAACTTTTAATTGGCACACTGCGTGTAAAACTTGCGAAGTTTCGATATGCGCAACCCAAGAACCGCACAAAATATAGACCTCCCACGCAAAATCAGATAGATAGTTACAACACGCATGTTTCGGAGCTGATCGCAAAAAGTGAACTCCAGTGTACAGACGACCCACTAAAGATATGGGCCGACATACTGCATGAAGCGGCTACCAATGCATTTACGATGTTTCCCCCAGAGCAAAGAAAACCGTATATTTCAGCAGAAGCTTGGGACCTTTTTTGTAAGAAGCCACAACGCAATCAAGCAGACAACATGCAAAGTGCAAGGGAACTTGAAAAGCAACTGAGGAAACAAATCCGATATGACAAGAGAAAGAATATGCTGCATCAATTTGAAGAGATGGACGCGCAAGGGTATAAATGGAGAGGCATAAAACAAATGAGGAAAAAGTTCTTCCCGAGGCATACAAATTCAAAGATAAGAAAGGCAACCCCATTCCAGAGAGCAGTTTCCCTGCTGCTGCGGCGGAGTACTTAACGAATGTGCAATGGAAAAAGGCGGAAACTGCTCATGAACCGCAAACTGCTTCTCTTGCAGATGTTGGCGCAGCAGTTAACCAATCTGCTTTTGAACTTGACGAATTCAATGCTGTGATCAAACGGTTAAAATTTAAAATGCAACAAGAGTCCCGGGCCGGATGAGGTTACTACAGAGCTGGTAAAATGGTTGAAGAACGACAACAGGAAAAAGTTGCTAGTTCATTTCAACGGCATACTGCTTCATGGCAACTACCCTGAATCTCTCAATCTTTCCAACATCGCGTCCATTTACAAAAAGGGAGATCCGGCGAAATTGGAAAATTATCGGCCAATAGCGCTTTTACAGACCTTTAAAAAAAATGTTGGCAGCTCTTGTCAAGAACCGTTTAGAACCTGCACTGGAGCCGTGGATGTCAAAAGCCCAGTTTGGCTTCCGAAAGAAGAAGTCTACATCGCAAGCCTTATTTATCGCAAGAAGACTTATGGATATGGCAGAAAGGCAAGGTACCTATCTAACGCTTGTATTATTAGACTGGGAAAAGGCTTTTGACAAAGTAGACCAGAACAAACTCACTGAAGTATTATCTCGACTATGTATACCCCAACGTATTATCGGCCTTGTCCAGAACATTTATGAAAACGCAAAGTTTAGAGTTGTAAAAGGCAGCGTCCGTTCCAACTATCAGACGCAAAACTCAGGAATACGACACGGCTGTCCATTGTCACCATACCTTTTTGGAGTTCTGATGACAGCATCCTTCCAGGACATCAAAGCAGATTTATGCACACCAAAGCAGCGACAACCTATACCAGGCATTAAATAGCTATGCAGAAGTTCTTTATGCCGACGACACACTATTGTTTGGAACGCACACTCACACGATAAACAAGCCGTTACGACAAATACAAATAGAGTCAGATACAATATGAAACTTAATTTTGAAAATGTATCAATCTCACTATCAATCGCAAACAATCCCAAGCAAAATATCTTGGAGCAACTCTAACCGACGCAGTTGGCAACCATCAGGAAGTTATGCGAAGAATCGGGGAAGCCACAGCAGTCGCCAAACTAGGTTTGTTCTGGTCAAAAGCCCGCACAACAACCAGATGGAAACTACGAGTGATGGAATCCATTCTCTTTAACAAGTTGGTATACGGCTTAGAACTATCAAACTTACGCGACGTGAGCAAGACCAAATCGACGCTTTTCAGCTGAAAATGTTCCGGCGTGTGCTCAATATTCCACCTACCCGTATCGACAGAAGCTGGACGAACCAAAGAGTTGTGGACACGTTGTGGCAAATGCAAAAATACAAGTACGTGAAATTATCAGTTAAACGGAAGCAGAAAAAACCCACCTTATTGGGCCATATCCTGAGAGCTCCACATAATGACCCAATGCGGGAAATACTGTTTCAACCGGGAAAGAACAGTCCTAGAAGCGAGCATGTGTGTAGGGTCGGCAAACCGAGGGCAAACTGGCTACTGGACACATTCGTAGAAACATATGCATTCTTACACCCTCAAGCACACTTCGACGAGACCGTCCCTGCGCATTGGAACGAAATAGCAGACACGGTCATGCGCCGCGACCCCCCTTCTAAAACAAAGGTCAATGAAGCCTAAAGGAGAAACACCTGATAATGCGATAATTACGATCAACAACTCAACGAAGATCTCATCGAATATGTCATCGAATTTGCCGTCAACAAGTCCACGGAATTGTCTCAGTGAGAAGAAACTGTAATTGTCACCGAAAGCTTCACCGAATATGGCATCGAATATGTCGCCGACGAAGTGCTATTGCAAAGGATGCTGGTCAATAAATGCATAACGACCGCTATCCACGAACCCTAGACCCTATCCTAATTTCTTGTTTGAACCCCAGCACCAATACCCGTGTACACAAGCGCTTGCGGGACACGTCAACCTACTTACTCTATGCGGCAGTGGTGTAGCTTATACTCCCAAAATTTTCCCATGTTTTGCGCAGCCGTTCTCAGCCTCTGATGAAATCAGAGCGATGGCTGCAACCCTCTCCGAAAGTTGAGCAATGCTCAGCGCCTTGTGGAGCTGCGTATCAGTGAGTGAGTGAGTGATGCCAAGATCCTTTCAGGTCTTACCAATGTCCTTGAGGGAGACTTTGCTCGTCAGACGGACACCTTCAAGGAGACCGAGGCTCACGCCGGAAGGCTGGTGAGAGGAAGACAGCTTCTGCTGCGTCTTCACAGCCACTTTGCGACAAATGCGTTGCATGGGTCGGTTTACGACATGGAAGATCTCATGATAAATCAAAATCTCACCACCTTCATAAGGAACGGGGATACGATCCTATCGGGAATTCCCTCGCCTCCAGACAACAGTGTCCTAGGACCCCTGTTTCACAGGCAGGTCAAGAAGTGCAAAGACATTGACCACGACATCCAGATCTACGAGCGCGCGCTGGAAGGTAGCGATCAACGATCCTATCAATTCCTGTATAATGCGGTTGCTAATCATCTGAAGCGACAAAGGTTGCAGAAGAACCGTGCAGACAGGCGTTCCGATTACGCCTGCTCCGCCTCCCAAGAAGATTCCTAAGGGTTTCTGTTTGGACTGGGTTAAGACTGGTTCTTGCACGAGGGGCAAATGCACTTACAAGCATCAGACTCCGAGGGGCAGATCTCGCACTCCAGGCGGAGGTCGCACGCCCACAAGAACCCCCAGCCCGGGGGGAAAAGGCAAGGGAAAACAGCAGGAATGCAAGTTCTTTAAGCAAGGAGTTTGCAATCGTGGAGACAAGTGCAACTTTCTCCACAATGGCCAGCCTGCCGCCCCTGCTCCAGGAGAATCTAGTGCACGAGCGAGCAGCGGAGCAAAGAAATAAAAGAAGCACAAGAAGAAGGAGAAGAAAGGCGGCAAGGGTCGCAAAGGCTCCAGATCTAGCTCAAAGAGCACCTCCAAGAGCGGCAGCCGAAGGTCAAGTAGGTCTAGCCAAGGCTCTACTTCGATGAGCGCGCTACCTCCCCGTGGTCGAAGGGGGCACCTTCCTTGGTGGCGAAATGCGAGCCAGGGCGCAGATCTTATGCAAGGAGTATGCCGGCACATCTTGTTGTGCTTTGCTTGGTTCTGTGTCTTGTGCCCGCTGCTGGCGCAACGACCTCAGTTAGCCGATTGCCTGATTTGGACACCTCAGTGGCCTGGACCCATGCCGATGTGCCTTCGGTTGGTTCCAGACTTGTGGTTTTCTGGTTTTGGGGTGGCGGGTTTTATCACTGCCATAATGGGGTTTTTCCATTGCTGTGCTGCTCTCGTTGATTGGCCAGCTTTGATGAGGCGGCTATGTGCTAGCGATCCCCCATTGATCACCCGTTGCAGGTGGATTGGAGGACAAAGGTGCGCTCAAGCACGTAAGGGTTGGCGCCCCAGGTTTGCGGCCAGAAGGTCTGTTGGACTTCCTCTGCGCACTCACCCTTCGCTGGTCCGCTTGCGAGCTGCGAAGGTGCAGCAGAACAAGTTGTCTTGGCTTTCAAGGTTTGTTACTACTCTCACTTGCCCGAATGGTCTGTGGCATAGGTGTGGTCGCACACGCGTTGCACCTCAGGTCACTGGCTTGAACCTCTGTTGTCGTGGAGGGGGTAAAGGGGGAGGTGGAGCTAA
Organism: Symbiodinium sp. clade A Y106; assembly: GCA_003297005.1. NCBI lineage: Eukaryota > Dinophyceae > Suessiales > Symbiodiniaceae > Symbiodinium > Symbiodinium sp. clade A. Next base: position 12,199 of record BGNK01003708.1, on the reverse strand, counting down.
GGCCAACGAACGACGCCGCATCGAAGATGCGGAGAACAAACTCTTGGAGTTGCTTGAAGGAGCTGTCAAGTCCTTTCAGCAAGAGTACGGAGCAGTTGCAACTACTGATGAAGCTGATCAACAGGAGATGGGTCTGGCCGTTGCAGTTCAGAGGGCCCTTGAAAGGTCCAGAAGACAGCCAGGCACATTGTTCCAGAGACTTGTCAGCTTGATTGATGCAGCTAAAAAGGGTGCGGGCTTTGGCAAGAGGCCCAAGCAAGCTCGTGCCCAGCCTGAGGTTTCAAGTGGCTCGCCTGAGAGGCCACTCAAAAAGCCTAAACCTGCAAATGATAAGGACGGCCATCCAGGTGACTCGGGTGGCAAAGGCAAGGGCAAGGGTCGGGGCCTCGAACCGGCGGCTGTTGCTCCTGCCGCGAGCACTTGGGCTGAGAGACTTGGGGCTGCTACCCAGTCTGGCCGTGTCGTCACTGTCAAGGGTGCCAAGGGCCAGGGTAAGACGGGCGATGCTACTCGCCGGGACGACTCTGCCCCCTCCCCGGTCGATCAACCTGCACCTCGTGATGCCTCTCTTTCCTTGCTTCACAAAGCTTACGGGACCGACGCCATCCTGCAGGTGGCGGATCTCCGAGCGTCTCTTGAAGTAGGGAAAATTTCGGCTAAAGGTTCCGTAGTTCTGTGCACTGACTCGGCCTTTGAGGATCTTTCGAGGTTGGCCAAACTGCAAGGTCTTCAGCATGCAGAAATTGCTTTACTCTTGCCACGAACCATGCAGAAGGAGGAAAAGCCCCCTCAGGGGGCTAAGGCTTTCTTGCTTCCCACTTGGGAGCGCGGTGCTGCTAGTCTTAGGTGGTGTTGGGTTAGACCCCTGGGTTCCTCTCTCCCGTCTCTCCCTAGCCAGGCACCTGCCAAGACGGATGTTGCAGTCAGTGATGACCCGCTGGTCACATTTCGGGCGACGCTCGTTTGTGACCTCTGCACTAAGGATAGATGGGAAGCATGTCGTCGCAATCCTGCCGGGCTGATTTACCAAGTCTTCGGAGGTAAGACCGTGCACGCCACCTATGGGTGGAAAGATGAGTGCTGCACCAAGGAAGGGTCCTGCTGAAAAGTTTCTGCAGGGCTTTGTTAGGGTCAAGGCTAGCAATCAGAACAAGATTCTGCAGCATTTGAGCGAGGACGGCCTTTTTATCGAACACCTTGCTTCGGATGCTTCTGCCAAGCCTGTTGTCTTCTGGCGCCCTCCCCTCGGGGGCGAGCAAGCAAGAGAGTACTTGGCTCGCATTGTCGGAGAGGCAAAAAAGGAGAAGACCACTATCGCTCACAGAAGGGGTGGAGGTACATACTTAGGACTGCACGTTCCCAAGGGAAAGCATCAGCCCCAGAAGCACGCTTGGTTGCTTAAGGGAGCTCCCCGCATCTGGGACTCCCAAGACGTCCTCAAGTGTCTTCTGGACGCGGGCGCTAAGGATGTGGAAGTGATCAGGCCGCCCGGGAGAGTGAAAGCCTGGCTCTTGAAGGCTACGGTCAGCGACAGTAATGACCTGGGTGTCACTGCGATCGCAGCAGGTTCGCTTACTTTGCTTTTGACTCGTGCTCAAGCTGAGGTGGCTAGAAAGGTGGACACGGTTGAGGTTCTCAAGGGGCCTTTGCAGGCCTTTAACGAGCCCAAAGCCTCTCGTGTGCCCCTTTCTCCTGCTCCGGAGAAGCCCAAGCCCGTGTCTGCTCCTCCTGGGGCGGGCGGCCAAAAGGATGACGAGGGTCGTGCTAACAGTCGCTCTCCGAGGCACAAATCCAAGGACACTGCCGTGGTTGCTTTTCCTTGCGAAGAGAAGTTCGACAAGGTCGATTGTGGAGGGCAAGGAGCTTGCGGTTACCTTTGTTTGGCCGCCGGCCTTGGTTACCAACGCGGCCAGACTTTCGAGGCCATGAAAGACGAGCTCCCTGCTCGAGCCGCTACGATCAGAAACGACATCTTTAAACATGTCACGAATGTCAAACATGAGGCCAGCTATCAAGCCTTCTTCGAACCTGACTCCTTGGCCACCAGCGAGGAGAAGGAAGACGGCCCCATCCCGAGGTCGTGGGAAGAGTGGACCCAAGCCACTCTCAGGCCTGGCCGCTGGATAGACGGCCTGTCTATCTTGGGGGCCTCTAAAAGGTACGGGGAATGCATCATAGTTGTGCCTACCAATGAGGATGACAAAAATCGGCCGATGATGTTTGGCACCCTCCGTACTGGGAAAGAGCCTATCGTGCTACTACTCAGCGCCGGACATTACCAGTTGGCCAGGTTGAAACCAGGCTGTCAATGGCCCAAGGAGTGGACAGCTGCGGAGCCTGCCGAAATCAAACATGTCATGCTCCGCGCTGGCGGCGGTGGTAAGGAAGGCGCTGAGGTGCCTTCCACTCCGGTTAGGGCTGGCCCTTCTTGGAAGGTTGCTGCCACTCCCGAGACTTGGAGACCCGGCGGCTACACCTAGCTCTGGTGCTCCCAGCGGGCGGAAAAGGAGCGGCTCGCTGGAGGCTTGGCGCCCGGACTGTACGCCCGCCTCAGGGTCCTCCAAGAAAGCCAAACTGGCCTCTGACACTACCCCTGTAGGGTTTAGAACTTCGGGTTCGGCACGGCGCAACAGTGAGGTTAAGGAGGTTCCTCCTCCCTCGGGTTCTTGGTCCTCTCCTCGGCTTTCCCTTCGGGTTCGAAGGCCACCTCTCCTGGCCCTAGGGGTTCGCTGGGTAAGCTCGCTGCGGCCTCCTGGGCCCAGAGCAAGAGCAGAGCTCAAAGGACCGAGAGGTTCCTGACGAAAATGTCAAGGCATCTGACGGTTTCTTTCACTGGAGGTGTCATGTGTGCTTTGAACGCCGCAAGAGTGAGACCAAGGATAGGCTTCGGCACATCAAGAGGACACATCGTAACAGCAAGCATCCCGACATCCCTTGGAAGGACTTCTTGGTGAGACCTTTCATTCCGGTGGTGGATGCCCGCAAAGACATTCCACTCGAGACGGGGGGCTGGGAGTGTCCTTTTTGCAAAGCCCGACTTCGCAAGCAGAAAGTGCGGGCGAGACAACTTGCTGTTGACAATCATCACCGAACAGTGCATCCCCGCATTGCCGCCAAGAGATGGCTTGCTAAGATGGTTTCGGTTAGATTCAAGGGCAAGAAGAAGTCGGCTGCCTGCTCCCGTAAGCACAGCGACAACAGTGCGGTGGTCCGCAACAAGAAGCTTGCCACTCACAAGGTGGTTAAGGTCCCTGCTAAGAGTCCTAAAGCTGCTAGTTTTCGCCTGGGGTTCGAATATTGGTGTGTGGATTGCCTTACGAAGGTTGGTGGTTATGGGGGGGGGTAGTCGGGTTCGTCATGAAAAACTGACGTGCTCACAAAGCCGGAAACTGCCTCATGCCAAAGCAAGAATCCAGGCCGCTTGGAAAAGGCTGGAAGGTCGTGCTGATGTCTCTGGAGAGCCGGTGCATACTCAGGTTTCCGAGTGGGTTCGCCGCCTCGTCGAGGACGGGGACATCGAGAGACAGCCTGGGCCGCATAGGTGCTTTCTCACTTATGCCTGTGTTAATACTGCCGGAGTGAAGGGATGTTGGACTCTGCTGCGTGAAGCAGCATCCAGATTCGATGTCCTCTTAATGCAGGAGACGGGGTTTAGGGACGAAGAGGAAGAGGCGGCTTTCCGACGCTTCGCCTTCAAGCAAGGTTTTAGATTCTGGAATACCAGGGGCCACTCTACTGCTGGCAAGGGCTATAGAGGGGTCGGGATTCTAGTTCGCAAGGGTCTTCGTGCCTCTTTCCTTCAGAGCTGGCGTCACCGCGAGGAGCAGGTGCTGGCGATCCAGGTTGAGGGAATTGCTTTTTTGAGCTTGTACGCTTCTGTCAATGGAGGGAACGCTGAGGTTGAAGATCAAATGGTGCAGTGGCTTGCTTCCAGAGAGAGCAGCTCCCCGTGGGCCCTTTTCGGCGACCACAACGCCATCCCCGCGCACAACCCTCTTGTTGACCTGCTCACTAGGGGTTCTTCCGGTTTGGTGGTTGTTATGGATGAGCAGGGTAGGGCCTTTCCTACCCGCCTTGGTGGTAAGAAGTGCATCGATTATGGCATCACGAGTGGCGTTTCCTTGCAAGAGCCGTGTTGCTTTGACGATTGCGTTATCGCCGACCACAAGATTCTGTACTTCCGGTTGTCTCTCGGGTTTAGGGGGAACAACAATGGTCACGCCATTTTGGCTAGAACGTCTGAGTTGTTGAAACCTGATCAGGTCTCGCAGGAGATCTGGCTGAGTACTCTCAGTGCTTCTTGGACTTCTCAAGGGTCCTTTGAGGTCCCTGACTCGGCCTCTCAGGAGACTCTCAACGAAGTCTGGGAGGGATTCTGTCAACGTCTTGAGGTCACCCTTAAAAGGGCCATTCGCGTTGTTGCCTCTTCGTTCCCGCAGCCTGATGAGCAGTCCCCCGCCGTTTTCGCTGCTCGGCGGCCTGACCGAGGCGAGAAGAACAGCTGGAAATTTCAACGCACTCAGGTTTTTCCGGGTACTTCGAAGGCTCCCCAATCCAGTTTTCGCGAAAGGGCCCTTCAGAAAGTCATTTTCAGGTTGTCTGAGACGGCTATCGGCTCTGCAAAGACGACTGGGATGGCCTGCGGGCAGGGCCAATGATGTGCTGATTCGTCAGTGGCATTTGGCCGTGAGCAAAAAGATTTTGGAGCACCGCTATGGTGCATGAGTCTGGAAGGCCGCAGCGTTCGCTGTTGCCTGGTCTGGTGGTTTCGAGACACCGCTCTGGTGTTTGAGGTTGGCGTCTGCTGGCAGGCGCGTGGCACTACTCCGTCTTCTTTCTCAGGATAGTCGTCACTCAAGTTTCATCATCATGCCCCGTCTGTTCCAGCTGCTGTTTGCTTATTGGGAGCGATGTTGGCCGGCTCGGCAGCCGAAGCCGATGCATACACAGTCCGGAAGGATATGTCGAGTTTGCCTGGCGTCTGCACCCCGCACTACCATGTCGCACTGGCCGCAGTGTCCTTTGATGATGCTGCTGAGTGTTACACATACCAAATCCCCAAAGAGAACGATCTCTTTCCCATTGAGGATCGTAACAAGCCTAGAATGTGTAGTCAGCTCTACCCCGTAGACAGTCATTGGAAAGCAACACCCGGATCCATCAAAGAAGCACAAACTAGTGCCAGGATGTTGCAGGCTGTTGTCAAGAATGAGGCCGAGGGTCAACGACCACTGTGCAAGTTCAAGTGCGATACTGAGTTTGGATGTAAGCACTGTATCCCTAAGGGATTGAACAGGAAATGCGCTGCACCAGCTAGCAAGAAACCCCCATGCCTTTGCATAGAGTGGATTGCTGACACAGGCAGTGCTCAGGACCTCATCGCCCAGCGGGAGCTAGGGCAGGCTAAAGCCTATGATTCAGCATCGCCCATTCAGATGATGACGGCAAATGGCCCGAACTCCGCTTCAGAGCAGTGCGATGTATCGGTTGATTCAATTGGGATTGAGGTCAAACCATATGTGTTGCCAGATACTCCATCGGTTCTTTCCCTTGGGCAACATGGCATGGAAGAAGGGTTTGATTTCATATGGAGAGCTAACTCACGGCCTTACCTTAAGACTCCCCAAGGGAAGAAGGTATACATGGATGTGAAGGACAATGTGCCTTATCTCAAGTCGTGGCATGAAAATGTCTGCGTCCCTGCGCGAGGGACTGCGTCTAGTCCGGATAAGCCGCATCAGACCGTGAAGAGCTCCGAGACCGGAAGGTCATCGCCTGACTTTGATTCCGAGGCTACCGCAAAGAAGCTTCGAGAGTCTGGCGACTTCTCCCATGCAGCCTGCCATTCATTGTTGAAGAAGGTGAGGTTCAAGGCCTCCAAGAACAAAAGATCGGTCATCACCGACAGCTCAAAGTCCCCCGACAGCAGTGCTGAGTACGTGCTTCTGCTTGCCGTCTACGTAGATGATTTCAAGATGGCTGGGCCTAAGGAGAATATGGCCCGAGGCTGGGAACTTATTGGGTCTAAGATCGGCATGGATACGCCTACCCGGTCGGAAGATATCTGTGCTGTGATCATATCACCAGAACTTCATCGCTTGGGCAAGCAGATCATCCATTTGCCCACGTCTTTGACAAGAACGTTCCCGATCCTGCTGCCAAACCGGCGAGCTTGGCTTCAAAGGAAGATTACACTGAAGTTTACCCTGAAGAAGGTGTCATAGCCAGGCATCATGTCCAACCAAGAAAAGCTCTGTATCAACCTCGTGGGGCGGAAGCCTTGACCTTAGGGCTTGGGCGTCACAGGTGTACTCATCTGAACGACGTTGGTAAACCTGATGTTGTTCACGAATTGTGGGATGACAACACTAGCCGCTCTAAGCGGGGGGAGCTGTGGACGGGTGTCACTTACATCTGTTCTGTTTCCCATGACCGTTCCAGTGCCATGGCTGCAGTCAAACGGATCAGGGACAAGAACGAAGCCAAGAAGGAAGCTAAAAAGCAAGCGTTCTATGACATCAACCGTTTGAGCGATAAATAAGGGTTGCTTGTTCAAGCCAGTTCGTGAGGTTATCTACGATATGTCATCGTTCCTCCAACAAGCCATTGACAAGTACAAGCAGCTTGCTGGTCCTGAGTACCACAATCTCAAGAAGGTCAGCACGCCCTTTTATGACGATAAGATCGCCCGCCCAGTGGAGACTGAGGCTGAAACCAAAGGCAAGCTTGCTCCCATTGCAAGCCGAGTGCTTATGAAGTTGCTTTTCGCCGCCAGGATGGCGCGATATGACCTGCTCAGGGCAGTCCAGGGACTAGCTAGCAGGGTTACCAAGTGGTCTTCGGATTGCGACAAGGCATTGCATAGACTTATGTGCTACGTCAACAGCACCAAAGACTACACCATGAAATGCTTCATTGGTGACGCACCTTCTGAGTGCAAGCTTTGGCTGTTTGCAGATAGTGATCATGCTGGCGAGCACGACAACAAGTCTACGTCCGGAGGAATCCTGGTACTAGCAGGCCCAAACACCTACCATCCACTTGCAGGTTTCAGCAAGAAGCAAACAAGCACAGCTTTAAGCTCCACCGAAGCTGAGGTTGTGTGTGCAAACGTTGCCTTAAGAGCTTTAGGCCTTCCTTCATACGCACTATGGAGCGTGCTCCTGAACGCCGGGGGGGGGGGGATATGGCACCGCTCAAAGCACCCACTCCTCTGACGAGAGAGTCTAAACCGTTCAATGCAAAATCTTCACCATTGCCAGAGTTGGGAAAGATAACTGTGACAGGCCTTCAAGAACTTGACGATGGGCGTGTTATTGAGGTTTTCAATAGGTTAAAGGTGATTCCTCCACCCGATAACCTTACCTCTCACCCCATTCGGAATGTCTGGTTGCTCGAGAAGGGCAAATGGTTCGAGTACCAATCTAGTGTTGCATGGGAAGAACGAGAAATGCTCGACGAGATCCTGGACAAAGAATACGAGGTATGCGTCTGCATTTACCGCAGATCAGTTAGGGATTATCGTCGCCATGCGGAAGCAGAGGCTTACCTCCACCGTGAGATTGGAGTGATGCTGACATAGGCCTGATAGTGTCTGTCCCCCACTCCGTCCAACCATGTCCAGCCCATTGTTCTGGAGGACAACCAGGCCACGATTCGTATTCTCGAGTCAGTAAGTCCCTAGCTTTCCGCCACGCGGACAAAACCCAACGCCTGAACTTAGGTTGGATTTCTGCGCAATTTAAGAGAAAGCATTACCACACTTATATCAACACTTGCTACAAGCAGCTGATGTCCTCACGAAACCATTTACTAGCGCTGAGAAGTGGAATAGAGCGTTGCAATTGCTGTGTGTGGGACCACACAAGCTGCCGGCAAGGAAATCAGCAGCGGCCACCAGCGGCTCCATCGCCCGGCAGACGCCGAGGCCCGTGTTCCTTTTGGATTGTTCCCAGGGGTCACATGCCGTTTCTGATGTTGATATAGGGTATAGCACCGATACCAAGATGATCAAGGTTAAGAGCTCGAGTGAGCTTGACTCACCTGAGACTAGAAAGGCTGTCATCCAGTTAGCCCGGGAATATCACAGGGCTGGCGCCTCTGTGCTCTTATGGTTTCATCACGGAATCCGGGGGTATCAGCAAGGATGACTGCAAGCTTGAGGTTGATATGTTCTCCAAGACTTGGGCATCGTTTGTTGACATTGCCGATGCACTTAAAAAGTTGCAGGCTAGGTTTATCATCACTTGGCCCAGAGATTGTGTGTGTTTTGGGGTTGGCATCGTGTTCAGAGGACTCTTCACGGTTATGGCTTCAAGAAGACACCGCTCAAACAGTTGAGACAGAAGTGAAGGATTTGAAGCCTGAAGTCGTTGCCCATTACACTTTGGCCTCCAACACCATGAGTCTTGTAGAATTTCTCGAACAAGGATACAAGGATAGTGCCAGGAAATCAGAGAAGAACAAAGAGTCCCAGAGCTATCTCAAAGGCACATTCCACTACATCCTCAATCGAGTATTCGATGATCCCAAAGCAGATAATCCGATGAAAAATCAGACTCATGGAAAATGTCTTCCGCTCAGAGCTCCCGTGATGTGCCAGCACAGGGAGTCGCAGCCCGGGAGGGTATGCACGTTGATGATGGGTCGTCGTGTGCGACACAGCAGAACGTGAGGAACGCATCCTGGCGTACCGCGCAGCACTTTCCAGTGCCAATCGCCTGGCTGACGCCGTGGCCGGACTCACTCACCTTGCAAGGTTTGCAGATCTTGCAGATGTGTTTGACGAGCCCGGGGCTGACGTGGCATCATGACAGTTCAGGAGTGGCGTGACATGCGCGAGCAGGCGCCTGATGCACCCTGGACTGCTCTGTACGAGGCCTGGTACCGGCACTATGTGCGCAGACAGGGTAATTTGTACATGCAGGACCAGCGCAACACCTCCCTGACGGGATGGTCCCAAGCTATCTTGCAGCATCTCAAGGACCTTGGTGTGTTAGGATGGGGTGAGCGCTACGAGGCCGCCGTCAACAATACGGCCATGTATGATATCTGTCATCGCGTCCACATCCTGCCGGATGGTGTAGGGACGAACAGTGAGTTCCGCCCTACTCGATGGGCTCTATAGCCCGGCGCTTGGCCGCACTACGGCGCCCCCCTCGGCGGAAGCCGGAGGCTATAGCTCCTCAGATTTCCTCATCGCAGGAGACAGTTCGCTTGCATTATGTTGGATCAAGAAAACGACCATCCTGCCGATGCTTTCCGAAGTGGTGCGATGCAACCCTGAGATAGGGGCTGTCAACTTCGAAAAGCTCGTGATCTCGTGGGCTGGGAATTTCATGACTATGGCAATTATCTATGGCAATTATCCCTAGCGCTCCTTTGTGCTAGATAGTTGTGGCCTTTCGTGTTTGGGCCTTGGTTCCTGGTTCTAGGACCTGCGCCCAGGATTTCAAGGTCATGGGTTCATGGCTTCGGGTCGGTTGTNCCCTAGCGCTCCTTTGTGCTAGATAGTTGTGGCCTTTCGTGTTTGGGCCTTGGTTCCTGGTTCTAGGACCTGCGCCCAGGATTTCAAGGTCATGGGTTCATGGCTTCGGGTCGGTTGTTTCTTACGTAGGTTAAAAGGGCTTTCGAGGTAGGGTTTTGGGGTGTTCCGTGCAAGCCGAAATCGATCTTTTCGCGTCGGTTGTTTCTTACGGAGGTTAAAGGCTTTCGAGGTAGGGTTTTAAGGTGTTCCCTGGAAACCGAATCCGTCTTGCCCAATTGCAAATCGATCTTTTTGCTCCCGGCTGCACTCACCGTGGCTTCCAGACCAGCAGCCTCAAGAGCCATCGCCCGAGAACTCTCGGCTCCATCCACGATCTGTGCACACGTTTGCATAATGCCTTCAGCGTGCCCATCATATCCTCATCTAG
>BGNK01003707.1:18571-68145 GCA_003297005.1 Symbiodinium sp. clade A Y106 | reverse complement strand
GTTGAGCCCCGTAACTTGACGCGCCGTTGTACACGCACGCGCGACTTCAATGTACAGTTGTTAGATGCGTGGTCGTTGCAGTACGACTCAATGATAGGTTGCATTGATAAAATCATTGCGACGATTAGTTAGGATTGATTGCTCAAAGGCAGCTAGTTTTTCAAACGATGCACAAGGCATCGTCAGAGTACTCGCCTCAGACATCTGTCCGCATGCACCCCAGAACCCTGTTCTAATTATTGAGGCCCCTATATTAAGCCATGATCCCTCCGGAGCCGCTTGTAGCGCACACATACCCAGACCCCCGGGAGGATCTAGAAAGTAGATCCCCGAATTTGGGGCCCTCTACTACTAAGGGTACTTTATAGGAACCCCCATTAAGGGATCTACTTTTTGGATCCTCCCGGGGGTCTGGGTACACAGGCACACACACACATGCTGCAAAGCTACCTAGACCCCCAAAAGTAGGTAAAATAATGGCCGAAAACCTATAAAAGGCAATTATTCTACATACTTTTGGGGTCCAGGTAAAGCTCAAACGGAGGTCATGGCAGTTGATTGGACTCTCAGGATCTGTGTGTTGGATTGAACACAAAGCCTAGCAGCCGAGCACATCTTAACGTTGAGATGATTCTTCTGGGCATTTCCTGTCATGATCGTCATAGTGGTACTTGCTACTAGGTGTCAATGTGCGATGAGTTGCAGGTCCCTTGTGGTCTTATATAGGTATCATAAGGAGCCTATTCATTGACTGTTTGGGGTGGGGCCTCAAGTTACTACAATGGCAGCTGGCAGCGGGATGGAGGCTGGATTTAGGCTTTCCGGTCGGGGAGTTTTGAGGTCTTCCTATTGAGACTGTATCGGCAGAAAAACGGGCATCTGTTTTAAGTGCTTACAGGGAAACCTGGCCAATCCGTTCGAATGTATAGCACCTTTTTCAACCCGTTGAACCACCCAAGGATAGCCGTTAAAGAAGAACATGGTGCAGAGGCCTACGAACCTGAACCCTCTGAACCATGCACTGGACTGTCACTTTAGCTCCCTTCGGGTTCGGGTTTCCGGAGCATGTTCGACTCTTCTTAAGGCAGCCCTTAACCCTAAACCCCTAAACCCTAAACCCTAAACCCTAATCCCCTAAACCCCTAAACCCCTAAACCCTAAACCCCTTAGGCTTTTGCTTGAAGGGATCTCCGAACATAGTTTTTAGCTTCTGCTCCAAGGGGCAGGAGTACGTAGAGCTAAACAGGGTTCCTTACCTTAGGGTTCCTTTAAAGGGCTACTATAAGGGTACTATAAGGGTTCCTTTAAAGGGTTACTATAAGGGTACTATAAGGGTTCCTTTAAAGGGCTACTATAAGGGTACTATAAGGGTTCCTTTAAAGGGTTACTATAAGGGTACTATAAGGGTTCCTTTAAAGGGCTACTATAAGGGTACTATAAGGGTTCCTTTAAAGGGTTACTAAGGGTTCCTTTAAAGGGTACTATAAGGGTTCCTTTAAAGGGCTACTATAAGGGTACTATAAGGGTTCCTTTAAAGGGTTACTATAAGGGTACTATAAGGGTTCCTTTAAAGGGCTACTATAAGGGTACTATAAGGGTTCCTTTAAAGGGTTACTATAAGGGTACTATAAGGGTTCCTTTAAAGGGCTACTATAAGGGTACTATAAGGGTTCCTTTAAAGGGTTACTATAAGGGTACTATAAGGGTTCCTTTAAAGGGTTACTATAAGGGTACTATAAGGGTTCCTTTAAAGGGTTACTATAAGGGTACTTTAAGGGTTCCTTTAAAGGGTTACTATAAGGGTACTATAAGGGTTCCTTTAAAGGGCTACTAGAAGGGTACTATAAGGGTTCCTTTAAAGGGTTAGGGTTTTTTCAGCCATGAACCCAAACCGTGAAGACACAATTGACGAAACCACGTTGGAGGAGCTGGCTGCCCTTGCCAAGGACGCTTTGGTGTCGGTTCTTGTGAGTGAACGAATCACGTGCTACTGTAGTAGGTGCTTAGCAGCGTGCGGTTTAGGGCTTAGGGTGACGGGTGTAAGGGGGGTTCGTTCGCTATCAGTCCGTTAACCTAACACAAGCTCACATCCCAGCTTTATTCGGCTTGGAACGTCTGCTGACCCTACAAGTAGGATACGATTCGATGTAAAGTTTGAGGCACTGAGCTTACGGGCGAAGATGTCTTTGATGTATATAAGGGCCCGGGGCTTACGAGTTGATTTTATGTTCTTTGTTTATGCCAGTTCCTTTAGGGGCTTACGGTACTGTTTCAGGTACAGCCTTCAGCGGTTAGGCTTGAATGTGTTCTGGACATCCCTTAGGGTTCCTTAATACACGAAGTATTGCATACCCCGTATCCTTAGTCTACTCATTAAGGCCACTGCGTTACTCTTCGATGTCTGGGGTTGTCATTTGGTCGTCTGTTAATGTTCAATGCTGTTGTTGCGATGAGGGTTTGCGCAGATTGTCGGGCTTGTTTTGGCAGTCACCTTCGCCATCCCTTTCCAGATCCTGGACGATCTAAAGCTTCTGGGCTTGGGGTCTGCCTTGTACGATGCGTAATCACAAATAGTTTCGGAACCAGGCAAACTAAAACAGCCCTTGACCATGTACCACCTCTTATGAACAACTGGGTTTGTAAGGGTTCAAGGTTCTCACTCCTGATCAGCCACTGGGGTTGTCAGTGCACTGTTTGAGGTACTTCACAACCGTAATTTTACAGTAATCCTTTTTAATCTCGCCGCACTCAACCGTATTCCAAATCCACAAACTTGCCTGACAACCCAAATCACCCGTAACTAGAATGCACCAAAAGGCCCGAGATGTAGACCTTTCCGTTAATAAGGACTACAGCACGGAACTCAGTATCAACGCCTTCATTCAAAAGGCAAACCTTAAGACTCTAAAGACTTAAACCCCAAAACATCCCAGTTGCAGCCATTTAATTTAAAGCTTTATCTCTATTCTCTTCTAGTCTCGTTTTTCTACTTTACTATACTGTATTATGTCACCTTGGCTTTCTTCTGGTTGGCTCTTAGGACTGTAACTTTTTGGCTTTCTATATGAACTATAGTAAGGAGGCTAAAAGTTTAACTTTTAGGAGGGCTTCAGAAGTCATCCAAGTCACTGTGGTTATACTATACTGTATTGTATCATTAGCTACCCATCTTGGAGAGGAGCAGCTCCGCAGCCAAACTGCCGAAGTGCAGGGCGTGCTGCAGAGGCTAAGGGCCTACTATAGGGGCCTCAATAATTGCCAATACTGTTTTGGTGGTTCCTTCTTATAATCATAGTATAATGGGCTCCAAAACCCTATTCTAGTTATAAAGGCCCCTATATTAGGATTTTTATGAGTTGTTGTTCAAAGGGTATTTCGGGCTTAGGGCTTGGGTTTTAGGATGCAGGGTTTAAGGCTTCGTGCTTAGGGTTGGTCAACAGTGGCAGATTCCTCTGGCAGATGACTTGGGGACTCGAACCTGTGCTTTCCGAGGCTGAGTAGTCTGAAACTTGAAAGTCAAACCTGACGGGTACTAAGGCTAGCTAGATCTGCCGGTTGATGCTGCTAACAATCTCATGTCATCAACAGGGTTGCTAGTACAGTAGGATTTTTTGTAGGGTTTCAAGGGTTTCACAAGGCTTTCAGCTGAAACATGTGTCTTCTTGCAGTGTTGCGACTCAGCGGTGTTCCTGTAGCGGAGATTTTGCCATGGCGTGCGTCCGCTGTAGCAAACCGCGGGACGGGGCGCAGGACGGTCAGGCGACCCACTCGTACTGCAAAGCGTGTTGGCAGAGTTGGGGCATGCATATCAGAACCGGCGCAAAGTTCGAGCTGCCGGCGGAAGTTCGAGCTGCGGCCGACAGAGTCGGTATCGTGTTGCGCCCGTCAAAAAAGCGACACGGCAAGATCTTTCGTTGCGATCGATGCAATCGAGATTTGAGTCACTGGGAACTTCTCAATCACCTCTTCATCGAGCACAAGCACAACGCCACCAGCCCCACCGATTCAGACTCCTCTGCTGCCTGGTCGCATCAGGTGGGTCGAGGGGATGCAGGCCTCCCTCGCGGCACCAATAGTCGACATACAGACAATTAGTGCAACAACAGCCTAAACCCGAAACCCTATAACGTCCCTAACTTAGTAGCTGAGTAGGTAACCTTTAACCTTTTGGGGTTTATAAAATCTTACCATAATTGAAAGGGTTAACCTTTTTTGGGCCAGGGTACTCAGCCCCAAGCTAGAAGCAGCCCTGAGGATGGCAGCCGGGATTCGGACTCGGATCAAGAAGTGATCCTTTGGGAAACCTGCTGGGAGTATCTGGGAGTTTCCAAAAATGAGGGGTACCTTATTTTGGGGTCCTTATAATATGAGGATCCTATGGGCTCTAAAGGTTGTGAAAGGATTTAATTTAAGGTACCATAATAGAGATCTATAGTGAGTAATGTGGTTTCCTCTAAACCCTAAACCCTAAACCTATTTTAACTTAAATTAAACCCTTAAGAAGAACCCAGGTATCTGGCCCTCGACGGCGAGAAGAAGGCATGGCAAGCGTTCTGGCCAGAGGCCCAGGAGGACTGAGCCAGGGGTCCCGAGGTTTCCAGCATTTCTTCACCTTAACCCTCCAAAACCTACATTTTTGTAGGGTCCCTATTAAATTCATATTAGGGTTTATAATAAGAACCTACAAAAAAGTAGGTTTTGGTAGGCCAAGGCACTGATTAGCTTCGAGCCTCCATCAACCCAGCGAGCAGTATGGAGCCCGCAGTGTCAGAGCTCGGCCAAGTTACAAATGCCCTACACTGCACACAAGACGACGTTGAAAGTTCAAGCTTCTCGTGCAAGCTTGTAAGTTTAGTGTGAGAAGGGGGAGAAGGCCTTTCCTTTGTTGGAAAGCCATGGCAGCTGCAAGACTGAGTCCCGGATGAGCCGGGGCACTTGTGGTTCTGAGATACCGAGTCCTCACTAAGTAGAATAGGGTCGTGGCGCAAGTTCTACAATTGTTAAACGTAGATAATTAGCAGACCTAAGAAATAGTAAAATAGTAAAGCATAGTAAACCTGTTTATTCAGGCAAGTTTCTGTATTGGCCTTGCCCTAAAGCAACACATTTAAAGCCTAAAATAAACCTTAAAGCCCTAAAGCAATCGCCTCATGCTACGACTTGTCCTCAAAGTTGGGTGGAAATCCGAACAAGCGCAAGCAGCTCAACAGAACGTGAGCGCTTTAGGGTTTGATACGAGTTCCAGACCGGTTTAAGACGGATTGCATCAGGGTTGTATGGGGTCGCTTAAGGAGGGGTTTGACTGATTAGTATAGTTCCTTAGCACAAAGCCCCCCAATAAAAGGCCCTTACAATCGGGGGCGGCAGGAGATTGAGACGAATCACAAGAACGGCATCCACAGCTTCGATGTTCAGACCAACGGATGCCGGTATGAGATTGATTTGTCTAAACTGGTGCAGAAGAACTCCCACACCGGTCGTGCCCGAAAAATTCGAAGGCACCGCAAGCTCCACCCTTCCGCAGCACAGATCTTCGGGTGACAAGTCGAGTTGTGCAGTAGTAGCTTGCGCCCTTATTGAAGGTGTTATGTGGTTCACTTAGCAGATCCCAGAGAACCCAATCCCCTTTAATTAAAGAATATAGCTTAAATCATAATATGAACCACCTTATAGTTTAAGTTATATTCCTTAATTAACGGGTATTGGGCTCTGTGAGATCTTAGCAGTGTAGCAATTCCCAAAGGGTCCAAAGTAGCTGTATAGTAGAATGTAGGGTTTCTATATTAGGAATTACCATGTTGATTTGGGGAAGTATCCCCCATAACACTACCTAGGACCCTTTGGGATATGTAAGACCCCCAATCAAGAAACCCTACATTCTACTATATAAGTACTTATAGGAACCCTTAGAGGAACCCTAAACCCTAAACCCGTAGTGGAACCCTTTGGTACTTTGGACCCTTTGAGATTGTGCTGAGGAAGTTTACGGAGCTGGAGCAGCAAGTTCAAGATCTCGGATGCGACATTGTGGCGCAGGAGACCATGCTTGAGACTGGGTTCTTGTTAAGGATTTGTTTCAAGTTACCACAATAGGGATCTATAGTAAAGAATATTGTTTCCTTATTATGGTAACTTAGGTTGAACCCCTTAACAAGAACCCAGGATAAGAAGGCAGTGGAGGTCCGCACGCTCAGGAGCCACTTGGGAGTAGCAGCAACCTATTTCTTCGGTGCCACTTTCCTAAGGGTCCATATACCCAAGTAGTATATATTTTGGCCTTAAAGTAGTCCCGATATAGGTACTTTGGGGCCAGAGTATATACTATCTGGGTACATATAACCCTTAAACCCCAAACCCTAAATCCCTTATAGAACCCTTCTAGTAGCCCTAAAAGGCACCCCTTAAAGGAACCCTGGAGGGTTCCGTAAGTAGACCCGCGAGGTCGATCCTTGGAATCCGAAGTGTGCGGTGTGGTTACTTGGAGGGTCGGGGGACTTACGGTTGATGAAACCAATCCTAGGGTTCCTTTAAGGGGACCTATAAGCGTTTTGAGGGGCTCCTTTAAGGGATCTATAGGGGGTTTAGGGTTTAGGGTTGATGATATAAATCCTGCATTACCCATAATAAGGAGTATACCATGGTTCCCATAGTTTAGGGTCCTTAAGGTAATGCACGATTTATATCATCAACAATAGTAACGTACACTTTGTTCTATAGAGTTATAAGTATCTTAAACCGAATTAGGCTCCCTTTTAGGGTACTTATAATTCTACTATTACCTACTTTCTAAGTCTCCCGACCCTCCAAGTAAGGCCAAGTCCAGGAAGTCGAAGGGAGTGTTGCCGAGAAGAGCCTCCAGCTCAAAAACCAGGCACGCGGTTTCCGTAGCTTGGCTCTTTGCCGTTGCACCCATTTTTGGGATCAAACTCTGGTTGAGGTCCAAGTCTGAGGGCTTGGGGTAGCGATGGTTCTTTTCGAGAACGTGTCGGCAATTGCAGCAACGTGGTTGAACTGCACACCTCATGCAAGTCGTGAGCAGGTGGAAGCCGCCGGCGCACTTGAGGCCGCGCCAGTGGGTCTGTCAATTTCGTACACCCTCCACGCCTGACTGTCAAATCCCGAAGGGCTAGTCGCCGGCCATTCACGGAACGTGGAACGTGTGTCGCAGTCTCATGATCGTAAACTCTTTGCATCAAGCAATAAACCGTAGCATTCGTCATGCACTGCGTGCTCTTGTAGTATCGAGCACGGTGCCGATGTTGGAACAGCAACGTGCCTTTGTTCCGCCTCGTGGCTGTCCAGCCTGCTTCAACTTTGCATCATTTCTCTCCTCGCAGCCGTGCTTGTCTCCGGTCGATCCCACCTGGATAATCACCTTTCCTTTTCATCTAAGCGTTACCCAGTCCTGTTGCCCATCGTGGGCAGTCTTGGCCAGTGTATTCCTCACGGTTTGAAGGACTGCTACTCCGTGTGTACCTGTTTTGGTATATGCAACCATGCCCAAACATCGAAGCCCTTACGACCTAGGTTTTTCATTTCGAGAGAATGCAGCTAGCATGACGTAACTGTTGGGGTTGCTTCAGCTAGGTTCACGTGTCTCGTGCAGTTTGTAGTCTGCGGAAAGCTGCTGTGACATACTGTCGGGACATCTTGGGACTGTTCGGTTTCGTCTCGCTCGTGTCTCCGTCACCTCTTCTTCGTGCATCCCTTCTATGGTAGCCGAGATGCCCTGAAAGACAATTAGGGCTTTGCAGATACCATCATAGAATAATTCGAGATCTTGCAGTGGGAAGGCTATAGTTTGCATTGATGCTAGCCGCCCACATCATGTGTATAGTCGTTTACAGTTTATGTATAGGTGTTCTGCTTGTATGTTAACTTACATGTGTAAGTGTGTGTGTGTGCATGTACAACTATAGGGACAAGCACAGCTTGAATATTTAATTACCCACTTCAGCAAACAGGAATGTTGGCGCGGCTTCTCTACATACACATGCATACATGAGCATACATACGGCATATGCACGAATACTTGCAAAATACAGATAATAATGCATGCATACATACCTACATACATACATACATACATACATACATGCATACCTGCATACTTACATACGTAAGTGCCTGCATACATAGATGCCCGCCTCCCTGCCTGCCTTCCTGGCCTTCCTGCCTTTGCTTGCCTCTGCTTGCCTGCCTGCCGGCATGCATGCATGCATGTCATGCAAACATGCACACAGAGAGAAAGAGAGAGAGGGAGAGAGAGAGAGAGAGACAGAGAAAGCTATACATGTACAATCGTACAAATATGTGCACATGCAAACATACCCATGTATGTATATTCAACAGATGCCGGCCATTCGTACCTGGCAAAGGAGTCTTATCGGCAAAACCGGCAGCTTCAAGTGTCGGTCTTGACCTCCTATCCGGAGGGGCCATGGGTGGCCAAGCTGCAAGTGAAATTAATGGTTCGTGCGTGTTCGTCTGGTGGGTGGGCCATTGGTGGGGCAATGTAAGAGTCGAACACGTTGCATGCATACATCATCCTTCAGAATAATCGGTGGAAAGTTGCTTGCGTACAGGGTATCTCCGGTAGATTGTCCCCAATTGCCCTGCCACACTCTCTGAGTATTGGATCTTAGACCAACTGGGTGCAGGGTAGGTTCAAGGCGAGAGAGCGCGGGAGAGAGCATGTGGGTAGTTGTCAAAATTAAGGTCCCTTTTTTGGGTACCCTAAATAATATGTGCCGTACAATAGGGACCCAAAAAGGGACCATAATTTTGACAACCACCCATGTGAGTAAGGAAAGATGTAGGACCGGTTTGCGCCTGGCCTGCCAGCTGGGGTTTTCCACCTTCGGGTTTGGTGCTTGTGGAATCTGGAGTCGGGGCTTGAGCCCACTGGAATGGGAGATACGGCAAGCTCGCACTTACCTGCAACTTCCCATCGAAGCCCTTGAAAGCCGGAAGATTGTTCAGATCGCTTCATTGGGTTTAAAGCGCCTTACCGAAACTTTTCACGGTCCAAAGTTTTCGGGTCTTCCGAATCAGGCGTGCAGCTGCAACTCAGGTTTCGAGGCTCCGAGTGTAGCGCTTGTCTCACAGTAATTATGCTTCCATGTGGGAGTTTCCGAAAATAGGGGACCCAAATATAGTACCCTAAGCAAGATCCTTATTATAAGGACCCCAAAATAAGGTACCCCTATTTTCGGAAACTCCCATGTTAGCTCTGCTATGCTACCAAATCGATCTATGTCGCAAATCGCATGGGCTCAACGTGGAAAGACGGTGAGTAAGCACGGAGTGGTCTTCTTTTGTACGATGTCAAGCACTGCCCTTACGACCCTGATCTCCCCGTTGCCACTGTGCTTGCCGAAAGTACCATGGAAGCCTAAACAATTGGTAATTAGCCTCCTTCAGGTTCCTTGTTGGTAATGAGATCTCGCTCTCATCCGTTTGAAGTTCTACTACAACATACCTCTGAAGCCTTGTTCTGATTCTTTAGGCCCTATCTTGCAGGTAGAAGAGCTGCAGGAGGCGCTCAAGAAGACGTCACATTGCGCGAAGCTGAGCATGTGCAAGGTTGTTTGGTCTAGTCTTCATGCAGTGTTTAGGGTGTAGGGTGCACTGTGGGTCAACAGCACAAGTTAACCCTAAACCCTAAACCCTAACGTAGCAGTCCCCAAACCGCTTGAACCTCAAAACACTGACTCCGAGCCGACGAAGTCCTAATATCGAAGCCTGACGAACTTATCAACCGGTAGCACTATTCCTCCGTGTTCCTTACCCAGAGGGTCCATATACCCTAACTATGGAATTAGGCCCCCAAAAAACCATCCCTATTTTGGTTTTGGGGACCTAATTCCATAATGGTAGTGTATGTGGGACCCTCTGGGTCATAGATATCTACGCAAAAAAACCCCAAACCCTAGTCTATTTATCAAAGCACTTACATCACTTGCCTTGCGCCGTCTGAGCTGAATGCATGCGTGTTCCATAGTTGACAGTTGGAGGAGTTTCGAGGCAGCAAGGGTGGTGATCAGGGACAAGTGTAGAAGGTGGTCGGCTTGGCAGTTTCGGTTTCTGTACTTAAGTCCTAAACCATCCTAAAGTCCTAAACCATAAACCCTGTGATCAGGGGCTTTGCCGGCTTCGCTCTCGATGCTGGCGATGTCTGTAATATAGGGGCCTAACTAATTACCAATACTATTTTTTTTTTGGGGGGGGGGTCCTTATTATAATTATGGTATAATTGGCCCCAAAACCCTATTCTAGTTATTAAGGCCCCTGTAGTAGGACTGGCTTTGAAAATGGTTGTGGCCACCCCAAGGTTTTCAGGAATCCCACCCTGGGCTTTGCAGCTCATATATCTGAAGCCAACCCCGCCTTGCAGACGGTTATGGAGCTTAGATCCCCGCCCGAGGCCCTAGCAAAAAAGCTTCGGGTTTGAGGCCGAAGCTGCAGACAAGCCCGATTGCCAGATGGGAGTTTCAGAACATAGGGGACCCCTCATATGGTACCCTAAATAGTAGGATCCTCATTACAGGGACCCCAAAATACGGTACCCTTAATTTTCGGAAACTCCCGGATAGTTGGAATGCAAGGCTTCGCGAACCAGTCCGCTCATTAAATATTCGTTCAGGGATATCATTCCATCCTGGACTGCTCCTCTTGGCCTCTTCTGTCTAGTCCCGTGCCCCCCACGAGTCTAGCAAGTTGGGAGCAAGCAAAGGTTCATAGTGGATGTGACGTGACGTGACGTGACGTGACGTGCTTCACCACAGCTGGGTTTAGGAAGGCACCACCCCCCGGCACGGTGCAATTTCCCAACGCAGCACTGCCGCGACGAAACCTGGGCCCTCAACGATTGTTTGGCGGGGGCCAGCAAGCAAAAGTGCGGATTCATTTCCATCCTCGATTCGAGGCAGTGTGCGGGAGTTTCTTTTGGCGGCCGAGTCTTTGGGTAGAGGGACAGAAACTCTCAGTTTGCTCATCTGCAACTGTTGCAAGAGTCAAAGGTGAAGGACGGTGCACCCCCATGCAGAACTTGAAGATCGTGAAGATCGAGAAGATCCACAACATCAGTTTGTGGAGCCGCTACAGCAACACTAAGGCCGCGGCTCTGCCCAAAGTCCAACCTTTTTTGCATTCGCAAACTCCAGCCCGCAGTTGAAACAAGCAGCCTGAAGCCCAGCCACCCAAGTCCTGAACTTAGCATTAGAGTTATCAGGTAACCTTTGACCTTTTGTGGGTATTATTACTAGGGTTAGCACATATAACCCCTACATCATCCTAAAGGTTTACCTTCAGTTCCCTTGTGATACTCGCCAAGTAAGTCAACGCCCGAACCCTTAACCCAAACCCAGACCCCTGGGCGGATCTAGAAAGTAGATCCCCTAATTTGGGGCCCTATACTACTAGGGGTACTTTATAGGAACCCCCATTAAGGGATCTACTTTTTGGATCCTCCCGGGGGTCTGGGAAACCATCAACATTTTGTAATCCACGTTGCAGGACAGAGTGTGCAGCGAGTTGAAGGAGGAGAAGGTGCAACCTATCCTGCCGACACTTGGCGCCCAGCTAGTGCCGTTTCGGCTTTGTATGAAGGGCCGGAGATATGTTGACGGTGTCAATGGATAGACTACATCCCCGATTGGACCGTGAGGTAAAACCTTCAACTTGTGTATCCCTCAAACTGAAAGAGGCCAGATCTACACGGCACCTCCAGAACCCCAAGCACTAAACCCAAATACCCAAAACCCTCAGCCCTAAAGGCACCGTGCCATAAAACCCGAAACCCGAATATAGAAGCCTAAATAATTATATTATTCCGAGGGTTCCTTACTATACCTATACTGTAAAGGACCCCAAAACCATATTCTAATTAGTAAGGCCCCTATATTAATCATTCCAAGGAAGTCTCTCCTCTGCGACTTGCTTGGGAAAACCTTCCCGTTCATTCAGCTTGATGAAGAAGTGCCTTGGCAGACGGCCTGCTCGAGTTGCAGGTATATCTGAGCATTTGCTGGGCAGGGTATCGTTTTTCTGTTTATGACCGGGGTGATGGTTTTGGTATTTTAGGCTGGCAGGATTCAGGTTTTAAAGTTTTCGGCATTGAGGGCGTTTGGACAGGTTCGGCCTCGTCAGCACGTTCTTTTCGGCTTCACAGTTTGCCTAAACCCTTACTTAGCACTAAAGCCTACACTCTAAACCGGAACAAGAGTTAGGACTAGTCGTAGGTCAAGCTGATTGCCGGTGGTTTTTTTGCTGTCGCTCCGTTGCTTCCATTTGGGAGTTTCCGACAATTAGGGGTACCTTATTTTGGTGTCCTTATAATAAGGATCCTACTATTTAGGGAGGGTGCCATATTTGGGGCCCCCTATTTTCGGAAACTCCCATTCGGGGGCTTGGATGGAATATGTGAGGAGCTCTGGTCTTGAAGTGTTCCGGTCCGAGCATCCTTAGCTTATTGTGGTCGTGGTGCTGTCGCTTGCGGTGCATTATTGGACCAGTAGCAGTAGCTTCAACCCCGACCTGGAGAAATCCGCGAACAACCTTCCAATATCCTTTCACTCAAGGAATATCTACCTTAAATAATTGTAGGAGACCTTTTACAAGTTAAGGCGCATATTCAATTTCATTTCGTCAGGGGTATTGGAAGGTCTGGGCAATGCTCGCCTCAACTGCCTCAACTTGAGCGTATAACCCAAACACCGAGAACTAGGTCTGATATCATGTACAACACTAGAGCCAGTTGTCGCTAGACCTACTAATGCCTAACATGAAGCCAAATGAATTCTGGTACGATTTCCTAGGATTCCTTACTGTAATTACTATGCTCTTGTAGTTTACCCTTGAGCTCCAGTACTTAAAGGATCATGGGACTTAGTAAGTAGGTTATAATTGGGGTTATAAGTCCCCTAAGTGGGGTTGTCCTAATTATAACCTTCTTATAACCTTACTTACTAAGTCCCATGACCCTTTAAGTAGATATAAAGGGCGTCGTGCATATGTCAGCCCAGGCCAGGCTTCGGTACGTAACTCCTGTGAGTCATCGCCGACGTGGGGTCTCGGTATAATAGACCCCTGATGACTAGAACCCCTTCCATTAAGGCTTATACTAGGGATATTTATATTAAGGCCCTTAAACGAAGTTTTATCTAAATCAAGGTTGTTGTAGTTGCAAGGGAAGCTGTTACCGTGTTTCGTTGAATGTGGCTGCTGAGTCAGGCCAGTCAGTTCTCCTGCGAATGTTGATGTCAAAAAGTCCATAATATAGGCGCTTAAATAGTTACCTATACTATTTTGCGGGTTCAGAATGGGCCCCCACACCCTATTATTAAGGCCCCTATATTACGTCCATATGGCGTTTTCAAGATCCCCAAGCGGGTGTACACCCACAGTCAGGATCACTCTCACCCGCACTCCAACCGTCGGAGCCCCACAACGAGGGTTTAGGGTTTTAGGGTTTAGGGTTTAGGGTGAGGTTGGCGAAGCTTTACTGCTCCACGGCACGCGGCCCGAGAACAAGGAAGTCATTGCGAAGAAAGGCTTCAACGAGAGGTTGTCGGGATCCAATGGCTTCTATGGGCAGGGCATCTATTTTGCAGATCAACCCTGCAAGTTCTGGGGCCTCAATTGCTTCAGAATGCATTGAAGCTTCAATCGCAAAGCTTCGCAACCAGCCCCTGCGCTGCCTTTAGCGGGACCCCACCAGGAATACACAACACAAGCAGGACATTGCTTAAGCCTACTTAAAGGATCATGGGACTTAGTAAGTAGGTTATAATTGGGGTTATAAGTCCCCTAAGTGGGGTTATCCTAATTATAACCTACTTAAAAGCTTACTTACTAAGTCCCATGAGCCTTTAAGTAAGCCAAAGATTTTCGCAGCCGCGATGAGGGGAACCCCTGAGCCGCAACGTCAAACTTCACGAATAGTACGTCAGCAGTCCAGCCCAGAGAACCCAATACCCCTTAAGGAATATAGCTCAAGGCCTAGGGGTTCCTTAAAGGGATCTATAGGGGTTCGATAAGGGAATTAAGGAATAGAGCTTAAATCAGAATATGAACCACCTTATAGTTTAAGGTATATTCCTTAATTAAGGGGTATTGGGCTCTCTGGGAGACCGTGAGCCTGAAACTTGAAAGGTTACCAGTACAGCGGAGCCGCTGGAGGGAGCGATGGGATCTTCATCGTAGCCAGACGCTTGGTCCTTCAAGATCTTTAGGGTTTAGGGCTTTAGGATTTAGGTCTTTGGTCCTTGAAGACCTTGATTTGCGTTCTCCTCCCTCTTGATATGCTTTAGCCTTCCCGGACTCGGACCTCGACAAGGGTTCATAGGGTTTGGGGTTTGCTTGAAGATTTTACCTCAGGGATTCGCGGCTGTCATAGTTAGGAGCGCCTCTCGCACAACCGCCCCTTACTGTACCCTAAGGCTCCAGTTGCCTAAATGCTGGGATAGATACTGCATGGTAACCTACTATTTAGGGAACTGGAGCCCTAGGGATATATAGTTTGTCAGAATGTGCCACTGCCAACATCCAAACTCAACGCAGATCCAGCCCTAAACCCTAAGCCCCTAAACCCTAAACCTTAAACCTTACGCCCTAAACCTTAAACCCTAAACCCCAAACCCCTAAACTGAAAGCCCTAAACCCTAAACCCTGAAGGTCGCTACAACTCCGTCATCGCGGATGCCGGCACCCCGCACGTACCGCACACCAATGGCCTGGTGTCTGCTTCAGCACAGGCTTTAGGGTTTGGGGTTCAGGGCTCTAGGGCCTAGGGTTTAGGGGTTCGGGGTTCAGGGTTCAGGGTTTAAAGGGTCAAGGTTTAGCCTGCCGAATACTGGAGAAGGGTCCCAACCGCCCATGTCGCAGGCACAGGTACACCGGGAGTACATCGTTTATGACGGTGGGCAAGCTTTTCCAGAGATGGTAATCCATTTCCGGGTGTAGATGCTGACCATGAAGGATACAAAGAATGTTCGAGTCGTCTTCTCATGGAACACCATCAACTTTACGGCGTGAAACGCTGACAGCCTTGGTGATCATTCTTGTCGGTCTTATGGGGGCAGCATGTACAGTCTTGAACCCAAGGGATCTCATGAAGTCTGATTTTTGCCGGGTCGTGAGACATTTTCCAGTTAGCCGATAATTGTTGTGCGTTTTCGTGCTGGCTGTGTGCTGGCCGGACGCATTAAGCAGCGGTTTGGACACACATCGCAGTGCAAGTGAAACGCATGTAGAAAAGCATAAATATTTGTATGAGGATGTCTATCCATCTATCCGTCTATCTATGTACTATCCATCTGTTTGTCTAGATAATTGCATATATACAGTTTCACACGCACACACAATCATATATGATAGTTTATAATATATATATATATATATGTGTGTGTGTATGTATCTAGATATACACATATGTATATGTATATGAACGGATAGACAGCGCACACACACGTCTATATCTATCTATCTACATATACATATATATATATATATACACACTTGTCTATGCTGTATATATCTTTACATTTACATATATATATATATATATTTGTAAACATATGACTCACATATTTGCATGTGTTTTTCTATATATATATATACAGATAGCAACACTCGTCACACTGCATGGCATAGCAACAGCATGCAGCATAGCATACCAAAACATAAAAAGACATAGCATGAGCGTGCCGTGCATGACAGGACGTGGCATGGCATGGCATGACATGACACAACACAACACATTCGTTATGTAACATAACATCGCATAATGTAACATAATGTAGTGTAGCATAACTACCGTACACACATTGCACATACACATCTTCTACAGGCACTTCTCGTTTCTCTTCCCTTTTCTCTCGTTCACATTCATTCATATCCATTTGTTGGGGTGGCCGCCGGTTGTGCGTATGGAAAGTGTCTTGATGCATAGGAATCTGTGTGTGTATGCATTAGTCTAGGCATGCATGCATGACTATACACACACCGACAGCTATGCCACCGAAACGAAATCGTTGGAAGGTGACGTATCAAGGTTGGGGGTTACCCTTGACCGTAAACCCGAATGGGACGGCTCGGTAAGTGTGGATAAGGTACAGTTGCTAGCATGCTGCGACCGGCGACCTGACGACAGTCCATTGCTTAGGCTTTAGGGTTTCAGGGTGGGCGGGTTTAGGGCTTAAGAGGTTAAGGATCTAGGGTCTATTGTTTAGGGCAGTCTAGAGTTGAGTTCATGGTAGCAAGAGAATCAGGCTGCAGCTTGAATCCTATTGTCCGAACCCAGCTGGTCATGCCGACTTTCACGGGCCGGGAAGCAACACGCTTTCCCGTCCAGTAGAAAGTCAGGATATTTGCTTGATATGTCGGCTGACGAGGCCCTACACGAGAGACTGGACACAAGCTGATCCAGTGTATCGCGTAGCAAGCTGCAGCCGCAAGAGGGACAAGAAAGAGATCCGTCTTTGGGATGGTCACTTTCGCGACTGGTAGGAACGGCCAGGAACTCTTCTGACTCTGCTAGGTAGTTGTTTACCCACCGGGCACAAACTCTCTCACGCACCTGACTGCAGTACTACTCCGAAACCTAACACCCAATTAGTATATCAAAAGGGGAGTTTCCGAAAGTAAGGGGTGCCTTATTTGGGGGGGTCCTTATAACAAAGATCCTACTATTTAGGGTACTCTATGAGGGGTCCCCTGTTTTCGGAAAGTCCCATATAGTATATCACATATTGTACTTTTGATCTTTAGGGTTAGGTCATGTTAGGTCTCTTTGGAGTTTTAGGGACCATGAGCTGCTAAAATCAGACCCTGAACCTGACCTGCTGGTTTCAGAAGGACGCCTGAACCCAGGAGCCAAAAACGCAACGCGCGATTATGTGACATCCCAGCCTTACCTGTATCCCCGAACCCTACAGAATAGTAGGTTATGACCCCTTAATTAGAGGGTCTAACCCCTAAAACAGTAGGTTTTTGGATCCCCAGGTATGTCTTTGGCTTAGGATCACCACAGTTTAGCCCGAGCTGGCAGACCCCAAGGGTGCATGTACCCAAATTGTTGTCACATTGGCCCCAAAGTACCTATGTAGGGACTAGTTTAAGGCCAAAGTATATACTGTTTGGGTACATGGACCCTTAAACCCCAAACCCTAAATCCCTTATAGAACCCTTATAGTAACCCTTCAAGGCACCCCTTAAAGGAACCTAGTTGGGCACATGGACCCTTAGGGTTAACGGGTCAAGAGGTGGGAGCAGCGCTTCGAGACCTTGCGAGCCCACATCGAGGCCGGCAACATAATGAAGCAATATAGGGGCCACAAAACAACATAAAACTTAAAACTAGAATAGCGTCCCTTTATCAAGGGCACCTCCAAAGGGTTAGGTTACCATAGCAGTTCTGGTATTTAATACAGGGTTTAGGGTTTAGGCTTTGGGGTTTAGCTAGGTTCCTTTGGGACCATAAAGGACCATAAAGGGTGTACGGTTTAGGATTTAGGGTAATATAAGGACCTTAACAACTAGAATATGGTCCCTTTAAGGGTTCCTTCAAAGGGTTAGCTTACCATAGGTAACAAGTAGAATGGGGTCCCTTTATGAGTTCCTTCGAAGGGTTAGCTTACCATAGGTAACAACTAGAATTGGGCCATTTAAGAGTTCCTTCAAAGGGTTAGCTTAGCATGGGTAACAACTAGAATAGGGTCACTTACGGGTTCCTTCAAAGGGGTGAGCTTTCCAACGAGGCCCAGAAATCTTTGGGGCTCACACTTGTCTTCGCTGCCGAAGGGCCCAAAATCGCTATTGAATGCCTTCGTCAGGTGCTGGTTCAGGGTCAGTGGGAAACACGAGATTCCGGAGTAGTGCCCTTTTGCCCTTTTTATTCTAATGTCCCCTTATTAAAGCAGGAAAAGGGTACCCTAATTGTAAAGGGGCTACTCAGAAACCTAAACCCCTAAACCCCAAAAGCCTATCAAGATTACTAAGGCCCCTACATTAAGGAGCCGGCCAGTTGTCACGAGCGACCCCCTGCCTATGAGAGGGTCCATGGCGACCGGCGATATTACAAGGCAGGGTCCTCCAGTTACCCCAAGGGTCCAAAGGACCTAATAATTACGTCCTCAGTTTTAGGATAGTGGTTATGTAGGTTAGATTAGGTTTTTGGAAAGTATATGATTATCAGGTACTTGGACCCTTGGGGTTAGAACCGGAGGAGGAGGAGGACTGGACTCGGTTGCTGCACTTGCGAGTGGTCCCTGCTGGAGGAACTGTTCAGGTAGTCGGCAAGGACGGCAGTTACAACCCCAAGCTCCGGCAGCCTTTCAGTCGGGTTTAGGGGTTTAGGGTTTAGGGTCATGACAGTTGATGACTTAAGGATTGCATTGCCTCGTTACCTGATCGACATTGCGCCATGGCTGGCAGTGGTGCAGATTGCGGCCGGCGCGGCCGTGACCCTCTCATCACAAGGGTCTGCTGGCTGCAGGTATGCTTCAAAGTCAAATCCTACAACTTCCGGAGGGAGTTTACAAGTCCTTGGACACGATGCCACGGCCACCGTGGATCAGCGTGGTGCCACAAGAATCGTCGTGCTCAAAGGGCACACGCCAGCCGACTTCGTCACTATGTTGGTGAAGGTTTGCGACTCCTGTGCTCAGAACCCCATAGGAGTTCTAGTACCTAGGGCTTTATTTGATGCTGAGCCCAAAATCCGTGCAGCTCCGAACCCGGAACCTTAAACTCGACAATCGCACGTGAGGAGGTGCCAGATAATGCGCAGTTTGGGCTGAGGGTTTGGGTTTCAGGGTGGGCGGCGACCCAGAAAGCCCAAAAGCTGAAGCCTCATGACCACGCTTGATTTTGACGGGTTTAGATGAAGGCCACATTCCATATTGAAGGGCTGTGGGCAGCTTGTTGCAGAGAGAGAAGTCAGCTCGGAATGGATCCCTGGGGCAGCAAAGCAGGGGCGACCAACGACCTGAAACCCTGAATCCCAAATCCTACACTTTCAGCCTCAAACCCAAACCCAAACCCCAAATCCTAAACCTTAACTCCATACCCTAAAAGCTATACCCCAAACCATCAACTTCAAGCAACACCCCTTGGGTAGGAACTCCAATTCAGCAAGGCCTGCCAAGATTGTTTCAATTTCTTAGTTGTTCTTTACCCACTTAAAGGCTCATGGGACTTACAGCGAATCCCAGAAAGTTGGAACATGGGTTTAGGAGGATTCGTGCTAGGATCCCTTATACTTTACCTTAAGGGCATGAGGAGAATAATGTTCCAACTTTCTGGCTTCTACTATAGTAAGTAAGGTTATAAGTAGGTTATAATTAGGACAACCCCACTTAGGGGACTTATAACCCCAATTATAACCTACTTACTAAGTCCCGTGATCCTTTAAGCTTTACCCAACCTTTAATTTTTTGGGTTTTTTCTGTAGTTTCGTAGCAACCTGAAAGTTTTGCCGTCAGCTTTTGTGGCTTAAGTAAGATATTCATGCAGATCATGTATTGAATCTTGTCTAAAGAAGCCGTACTCTTCAGTTACACAGGGTAGCTCCCTGACTTGCAATCTCCATTTTCTCTAAGGCCCTCATCGCGGTTATAATCATAATCCCGAGCGAGGGTTCGTTAATCTGGGATCTACATGAAGGCATACCGAAAGGTCGGGCGATCGTCAAGTTCATGGTTTAAGATGCAAGTTTGCGGTTTAGGGTTTATAGGGTTTAAGGTTTAGGGTTTGGGGTTGAGGGGTTTGCCGTTTAGGGCTTATGGGGTTTAAGGTTTAGGGTTTGTTTGTCCGATGTGCCCGAAGCTTTGAACCTTTGCCTAAACCTTTCTAGGACCGCATGTTCGCACATTGTAGCTTACATGTCAAAGCCCCCGCATAGGAACCCTTTTCAACTCCCATAAATCCCATATCGTATACCTAGACGTAGAGTAGGTACCCTTTAACAATTTTGGGGCAGTATAATGCCTAAAGCCTTATTCTAGTTATCAAAGCCCCCTAAACCTTAAACCCTAAACTCCGGTGTAGTTGAATACAAACTCATATGCATCATCAGAACCGTATTCGAGTCCCTCAAATCCTGTTCTGATCTTCAAAGCGACCTAAACCCTAAAGCCTAGACTCTCGACTCCTTGACCCTAAACCCTAAACCCCTAAACCCTGAACCCTAAACCCCTGAACCCTGAACGGCTGTAACCTTGCATTCGACGACGACTCTGGTGACTGCAGGCAGAAGCGTCGTTGCGCATTAGTGGAGAGACAAAGAGGCCGGGGCCTCACGCGCAGATCAAGGTTGAGGTTTTACAGATTTTGACGGCTCTGTTGCTTCTGATGGCGATGATGACGAAGATGATGAGGACGGTGATGGGGGTGGTGCTGGTCTTTTCGTTGCCGACTCAGTACAGGTGTTCAACCCTCAGCCCGAAACCCAACACCCTTTATGCGTAGATACGGTTGATGGACAAAATCCTGCATTACCTTAAGGACCCTAAACTATGGGAATTATGGTATATTCCTTATTATGGGTCATGCAGGATTTTGTCCATCAACCGTATCACACGAAAAACCTAACCCCGACTTTTTGAAGGCGTCGGCACTCCCAAACTCCTGATTGTGGCCCCAAGGGATTACACAATGCTTACTTTGCCATAAACCCTAAACCCTAAAACCCTAAACCCTAAACCCTAAAACCCCTAAACCCTAAAACCCTAAACCTTAAGTCCAGAAGGTTCAAGTTGTTTCAGACTCAGGGTCGTTTTTCTATATGGGAAGGTTCTCCTCATTAGGGTCCCTTTTAGGGTTTAGGGTTTAGGGTTTGTCCCGCTTATTTGGGTGCCGGACTATTTTGGGGACCGAAGAAGGGATCCTCATTTAGAGAACTACCCATATCTAGAATCTAAACGTGGCCCTAAGCCTTAAAGCCCCCACCCACGTAAGGCTCTGGCTCCAGACGCCAATGCCGACTAATGCCAGAACATCGATGACCAGAGCATCACCAACAACACCGCCAACCAAGCACGCTCACAACACGACGGCTAGAAACCTACGGGCCGTGGAAGACGCGAGCCGGCGCCAATGACTCCCAAATTGTGAAGATGACTAGACTAGTACATTGGTTATTGTTGAAAATATACGTACCGTAGTGTGTGCTTCCCTAGTTGCAGCCCTGATGCACGCCCCACCATGATCCAATTATATATATATATAGAGGTCTGAATAGTTAGTCATGAAACCCCGGTTCGTTCCCTGCAAACCTCTAATATAGGGGCCGAAACATTACCAATACTATGCTGGGGGTTCCTCATTTTTATTATAGTATAATGGGCCCCAAAACCCTATTCTTATTAAGGCCCCTATAGAACTCCAAAAGGCCCCGCAGCCCTATCCACCCTTCTCTAATCCTTCAGGCCCAGATGCTTGATTTTCTATAACCCACCCACAAGCACACTCTTTACAAACTAAGAAGCCCACTTTTAACCCATGAGCCTCTGAACGAATTACAAACTTAACAACCTAGTAAAGCCACAAAATCCTTTGACAAGAAGCCGTGCCAGGCGCATGGATTCTGAGAAGCTCCTCACATCCCTGCAGGGGGCTCTGATGCCCACGTGGTACAGCACTTCAAAGCAGGAGCTCTAGCTTAGAGGTTTAGGGTAATAGGGAGTAGGGCTTAAGGTTTAGAGTTTAAGAGCTGTCTTGGGGGTTTTGGGGGGTTTGGGGTTTAGAGGGCTTGGGGTTTAGAGGGTTTGGGTAGGGTTGGGCTTTATAGGGAGCTATGGTTCTGCGAATGGGGCCTGTTTTGGTGTTTACGGCACACAAATCCCTAGATCCTCACCAGGAACTAGCCGCTAGCCCCTGAACCCGGGACTCAAAGCCCTGAGCCGGATAATTAAGCCGGGGGAGAAGCAAGGCAGCCCTAAATTCTAAGGGTTGAGGGGTTTAGGGGTTAGGGTTTAGGGTTGAGGGGTTAATTAGGGGGTTTAGGGGGGGTTTGGGGCTTAGTGTTTAGGGCTTTTGTTAAACTCCCAGCCCCCAACTCCACACCCCCAAACCCTAAACCCCGCCATTCTCAAGACTGCGACTGCCACTTCTTAGGGAGCCAAAAAGCACATAAGCATAAGCATTTTATGGAGATATCCCTACCTTATTGGGCTTCATTATAAGGGGGTTTATATGGGATATCCCTATCCTAATTTTTGCTTATGTGCTTTTTTTGTTCCCTAACTTCCTCCATAAGGCTCGGCGATCTCAGCGAAATCCAGCGGGAGTTTCACATCAACACAGAGAGTGCCGAGGTCGGACAGGGACTTCTTTGCATTCTTGGTCTTCTTTATGATCTTACATTACATGCATGGCACGATGGCAAGATGTGCTTTGTTTTCATCAGCTTCCGCTGTGGAAGCCCTGCATCAAGCCATCTATCGACTTCGAAGAACCCTAAGTGGCCTACCTAGACCGACAACCCCAAACCACAGAACTCTCTAAGCTCTGAATCCTAGAGAATAGTTAAACCCCCATTAATGGAACCATTAAAGTACCCCCAAAACTACCCTAAACCCATAGCCTGAAACCAGTAAAGTACCCCTAGACCCTCTACCTTAAGGCCTTAAAAGAATCCTAAGCCCATCCTAAGCCGTAACTGTACCTTAAGCCTTTAAAAAGGCCCTTAGAAGTAGTAACCCCAAGACCCAAAACCCCTAAAACTTCGAGCCAGGCAGCTCAACCTTTCGGCACTCCACGCCGGTCGGCTGTGCCGGCCAAGGCATGGGTACTTGGAGGATCATGGTTTTGGGTTTCAGGGGTTTAGGGTTTAGGGAAAGGGTTCTATAAGGGATCCAGGGGGTTTTAGGATTGTTTAGGGGTTTTGGTCTCCTAGTTTTCGAGTTTTTTGACGGACTGGCCTTCGGTCATGTGACTCCCGTTCAGGGTTTAGGGGATTCTCAGCTCGCGAATGACCAAACCGGCCTTTTGTGGCCGCATGCTGGATTTGGGGCGCAGAGTTTAGTGTCTCGGATTGACGCGGGTTCAGGGTTTAGAGTTTAGGATTTAAGCTTTAGGTCCTGGGGTTTAGGGTTTCTGATTCAGGCTTTGGGGTTCAGGGTGTAGGGGAGAAGCCTAGGTTGTCATGGAACTTGATAGGGGTTTATAAGGTGTTGGAGGGTTTAGCGGATTCTGTTTAACCAGCGAGACCTTCGCGCATGAGTTTTCTGAATAGGGCTTTACAGCATATTCTAGCGCAAACCCTAAACCCTAAACCCTAAACCTGAAAAGGTAAACAAAGCATTCAACCTCGAAGGAACTTAAGCGTGTGAACCTCGAATGACTGCATTTTGCTTATTATTCAGGACTTGTATGGGGAAATCATAACAAGAGACCCTAGACACGCAGGTTTCTCAGGGTCCAGATTGACGATAACGCCTTCACCTCACATCGTCAGACACAGGACTAAATTCTTAAAGCTGTAAGCTTCTAGCAACGCTTTTCATAGTTCTAAGGTTTTGTATGGTCCCTATAAACTCCATATTGGGGTTTATAATAAGAACCTACAAATAAGTAAGGTTTGGTAGTTTAAGGTACATGTGACCATATATATATATATAAATAATTATTCAGGCCCGAAGTTACACCTCATACCTCGAGGATTCGTTGGAGGAGATTAGAAGTTTCGAGCCACCCGCATTCACTAGGCCGGCTTCCTGCGTCGTGGCGCAAGTGGCGCAGGCCGTCGGGCTGCCGGGACGAGAATTGTGTAGGGTATAAGTAATGCCGTGCCTAAAGCCCTAAGTGTAGTGTATAGGTATACCTAGAGCCCTAAGTGTAGGGTATAAGGTATACCTAAAGCCCTAAGTGTAGGGTATAAGGTATACCTAAAACTCTAAGTGTAGGGTCTAGGTAATAGGTATACCTAAACCCTGGCCCTAAACCCTACACTCTTTACCCTAAACCCACAACCCGGCACTTCCCAGACTCGGTGTAGGCAGATAAGAGCGACAATAGCATAGCTATACCACCGCAGGCGTGAGTATCTGCCCTAATTTTGGCAGCCTCTTCTTATGATAAAGCGTGATCTGGAATGTATAGGGACCCTACAAAATAGTAGGCTTGGCAGTTCAGGGCAGTAGTGATCACGGCAACAACAGCTCAGTTCTCTTCCTGGTCAGATTCGGATCTGGATTCCGGTTGCTAATATACCCCGTAACACTAGACTATGCCATGCCCTCCCGAACCCTATCCACATCTAAGGCCCCATATCGAAGCCCGAATAGTTAGTATCACAGGACTCCTTACTACATCTCTGCTATGATATACCCCCAAAACTCTGTTCAGAAGACTACAAGGCCTCTATATTATATTTCCGATAGCAGCGCGCACAGAGTTACCTTGTGGAGTAATCCTTAAAAGAAACCCTGAAAGCCTGTTTATAAAGCCCTACAGTACTTGGGGTATCATGGGACTTCGTGACTTAGTAACCAAGGTTATAAATAATAAATAATTACCACCCTCTTCTCTATGAGGCCTCTATGTAAATTCATAGGGACCCTTAGGGGGGTAGGGGGGAGGGGGGTAGGGGACTATACTTCCTTAAATAGGCCTTATTAGGTCCTTATTAGGTCCTTATTATGGGCATTAAGGCCCCCTACCCCCCCNGGGGTAGGGGACTATACTTCCTTAAATAGGCCTTATTAGGTCCTTATTAGGTCCTTATTATGGGCATTAAGGCCCCCTACCCCCCCTCCCCCTACCCCCCTAAGGGTCCCTATGATAAATACCGACAACCTTACTAAGTCCCGTGATCCTTACAGGAGAGTAAGCCCCTTGTGTCTTGGAAGTGTAGATAATGACCGAGAGACGAACCCAGAGCGGCCGACCTTTGACTCAGGGTTAGTTGTTGGGGTCTTTGTATTTACCCAGAGGGTCCCACATACACTACCATTATGGAATTAGGTCCCCAAAACCAAAATAGGGATGGTTTTTTTGGGGCCTAATTCCATAGTTAGGGTATATGGACCCTCTGGGTTAATTCAATTAAAATAAACGATGCAGGAGCAGAGCCCAAGGATCCCGAGCCGGCGCGAGGGCTTCCCGGAAAGGGCCCCAGAGGGAATTTCTGCTCGTGGGTCTAGCGTTCAGGATTTAGGGCTTAGGCTTTAGGGTTTGGGGTTTAGGGTTCAGGATTTAGGGTTTAGGCTTTAGGATTGAGGCTTTAGGATTTCGGGTTTAGGGCTTCGAAGTTTAGGGTTTAGGGGTTTAGGGTTTGGGTTTACGGTTATAAAGTTTAAGGGTCCAGATGTGATGCTCGTTTTGCGCATGCTGGTCTCAGCGCTGGAGCACTGCGGTGCATGTCCGGTGGAGGAAGGGCGGTTCACGGTTTAGGGTCGAGGGTGGCTAGCACATCGTTCTCTTGGACCATGATGCAGCGCCGGCGGCACTTTTCGAGGCCTGGCGTGCCCGAGACCCTAAACCCCAAACACTGCGCCCCAAACGGTCCCTAACCTTACGGCCCTAAGGACTCATTTCATAAGGCTTTTGGGCCCAAAGACCACAATATTTAAGGCTTTTGGGCTATTTCGAGGCTAAACCGGCTAAACCTCTAACCTAACCCCTAGACCCTCAACAAACCCCAAACCCTCAACCGTAAACCTTCGGCCGTCCTCGGGCTCCGCAAACGAAGGACATGCACCTTGCGCCCATAGCAATGCTAAGTGACTCTGTGTCGGTTTGGGGGTTCGGGTTGTTGGCCGGTTTGGGGTTTCGGTTTAGGGTTTGGGGTTTAGGGTTTGGGGTTTCGGTTTAGGGTTTAGGGTTTCGGGTTTGGGGTTTCGGTTTAGGGTTTAGGGTTTGGGGTCCTGGGCCAGTTTAGGAAGTTTAGGATGTAGGGCAATGTAGGGATACTCAAGCAGATAAATGATCACCGAAAAGAAATCCTAGTTCCGACTATGTAGGTACTTAGGACCAAACCCTACACCCCAAACCTTAAACCGTCTGGGCACCGCAGCAAAGGAGTTCAAAAACAAACACCGTCGACCCAAAACAAGAAGGGACAGCTTGTTCTAATGGGAACTAGTGGCGCCAAGTTCCAGCTTAGAAGTTCTGCACCCTGAACCCTAAACCGTAATCCTTTAAACCTCTAAATGCCTAAATGCCAAAAACCATTAGTAAACCTCCAAACCCGAAACGCCTAACACCCTAAACCTTAAATCCGAAACCCTAAACCCTTGAGCTTCAGTGCTTCCCTAAGGCGCCATCCTAGCACCGCCGACGCTGCATCCCCGAACAGCTGCCATCAGTCGCACTGGGCGCGCCACCCGCGGTCTGGGGTTTAGGGCGGTTTAGGATTTCGGGGTTCGGGGTTTAGGATTTGGGGTTTCAGGGTTTCAGGGTTCGGAGTTTAGGGTTTCAGGGTTCGGGGTTTAGGGTTTAAGGTTTCAGGGATTTAGGGTTTGGGTTCAGAGCCTATACAGTGTCCAGGCGCCAGCTCCTTCTACCGTGTAAGCATGTGCTACATGGGTACATGGACCCTGGGGGCACTCACTGCCTAAATCTAAAAATCCCTTAGCCGCGCAAAGCCCGCAACCCCACACACGAAAGGTGAGCCGGTTTAGTTTGCTTGTCGGGATGACTCGGCTCATGACGATGATGATGACGACGACGAGTCTTCGCGTTTTAACGCAGCTGGCATCCTGTCTCCGTTAGCGAATCATTACTGTTTCTGCTATCGGAATTGTTAGTGTTTCTGCGCACCCTAAACCCTAAACCCTTATAAAACCTAGCAAACTCCGAGTTTGTTGCGGCAGCTGCTTACTCTGAAGGCCGGCCAGAGCGCCCGAAGCCCAACGAAGCATCCTCGATGAGGCATGGGGGGCCCGGAGAGCCCAATACCCCTTAATTAAGGAATACTTAGGGGTTCCTTAAAGGGCTCCTTAAAGGGATCTATAAGGGTTCTATAAGGGAATTAAGGAATATGGCTTAAATTAGAAAGGGCTTCATATTATGATTTAAGCTCTATTCCTTAATTAAGGGGTATTGGGCTCTCTGGGGGTTTAGCAGCCGCGATCACTGACAGCTTGCGTAAGCGCCCGCCAAAATCCTAGACCACACACCCTGAACCCTGAAACCCCTAAACCCCTAACCCCCTAAAGCCCTGAAGCCCTACACCCCTAAACCCTGAACCTCTAACCCCTAAACCCTAAACCCTTAAACCCCTAAACCCTAAACCCTAAGCCCTAACCCCTAAACCCCTACTTAAAGGCTCATGGGACTTAGTAAGTCAGGTTATAAGTGGGTTATAATTCGGATAACCCCACTTAGGGGACTTACAACCCCAATTATAACCTACTTACTAAGTCCCATGATCCTTTAAGTACCCTAAACTCCCCCCTTATAGAACCCTCAATAGATCTCTAAACCCTAAAGAATCCCTTAAAGGAGCCCTTTAACGAACCCTAGTTACTAAGTCCCATGATCCTTTAAGTAAGCCCTAACCCCTAAACCCCTAAACCCCTGAACCCCTAAACCCTGAACCCTAAACCCTAAACCCTAAACCCCTGAACCCCTAAACCCTAACCCCTAAACCCCTAAACCCTTAACCTTGCACACTGTAAACCCAGGAATCTGGAGCCCCCAAGCCCCTTATCCCTGACTAGGGTTTAGGGTTCAGGGTTGCAGGGTTTAGGGTTCAGGGTTGCAGGGTTTAGGGTTCAGGGTTGCAGGGTTTAGGGTTCAGGGTTCAGGGTTTAGGGTTAAGGGTTTAGGGTTTAGGGTTTAGGGTTCAGGGTTCAGGGTTTAGGGTTTAGGGTTCAGGGTTTAGGGTTCAGGGTTTAGGGTTCAGGGTTCAGGGCTAAACTCTGAACCTGAAACCCTAAACCCTCACGGATTCCTTTACAGGGCGCTTTAAAGGAAGGCTAAAGCCCTGAAGCATGAATGCTGCGGCTAAAACTTCACCCTCTGCTCAGGGCCGGCCAGCCTCCCCGGGAGGTCCGAAGTTCCATGTTCCACATAGTTTAGGATTACTACTATAGGGGCTTAGGGTTTAGGGTTTAGGGGCCTGAATAATTACCTATACTATTTTGGTGGTTCCTCATTATTATTTTAGTACCATGGGGCCCAAAACTCTATTCTAATTGTTAACCCCCCTATATTAGGCTTTCTGATTTCTGTCATATCCTGATCTGATAGGGTTTCATGCGGGGTGTTTATCGGGCTTGATAGGCTCTCTAAGCGTGGAATTTTGAGGGTCGTATATGGGCCGTTATAAGGTTTTAAACGGGGCTTTGGAGGGCCCCACAGATCATGGGTGTGTACTTTACTACAGCTCTACCAGTGCCTATCTCGTTTAGGGTCTATACTAGTCTATACCTTAACCTACCGAGGCCCTTCTTTTTGTAGGGTCCCTATAGATTCCATAATAGGGTTAAAGTACGAACCTACAAAAAAGTAGTTATTGGTAGTGTAGGCTACATATCAAAGGTTATACACGGGTTGTACCTGGGCCATTGATCTCCTACGGCTTGCGGCGAAACCTTGAACCAACAGGACGCCACAGATTTTTTTGCCATAAGAGACATCTCACCGAAAAGGTGTTCACCTGTGACTGCATATTTGGGCTTACAAGGTGCGAGGTGCAGCTTCAGTGAAGTCCTAAACCCTAAACCCTAAACCCCTAAACAAGTTGCGGCTTTGTAGGATGTCGGGCTGCTGCGTCGGATTGCGGGCTCGGTGAGCTTCCGGCTTGGGGATTTAAATTAATAGGTGCCTCCTTCGAGCACCTACACCCACAACCCTACACCATCCTACACCCTAAATCTTCAGTAGAGTAGAAGAGGGGCACTTACAGATTGAACCCGGATAAACCCTAAACCCTAAACCCTAAACCCTAAAGCCTGCGATGCCTAAATACTAAAGCTCAACTGGGCTCCGACAGTCTTAAACTTAGTAGCTGAGTGGATACACACTACTTTTTGGGGATAATACGGCTGATGGACAAAATCCTGCATTACCTTAAGGACCCTAAACTATGGGAATTATGGTATATTCCTTTTTATGGGTCATGCAGGATTTTGTCCATCAGCCGTATTACCCACTATAAAACTGAAAGTGTACACGTTTTGGGGCTTATGAACTGAGCAACTAAGTTATACTACCCTTATAGATCCCTTATAGTCGCCCTTATAGATCCCTTTTAAAGGAACCCTTGTGCTCAAAGTTGGTCCTTGGTCCCGACGTAGTATTCGATGGACTCCCGGCTGCAGCAGGGTGCGCTTTTGGCAGTCGTACAGTTGGACCCGTGCAAGTTGGGTTTAGGGTTTAGGGTTTATGGTTTAGGGTTTAGGGGTTAGGGGTTAGGGTTTAGGGGTTTAGGGGTTAGGGGTTAGGGTTTAGGGGTTTAGGGTTTAGGGGTTTAGGGTTTGGACTGCTGACATATTACAAAGACCGTGGGAGCTCTCGCCCTGAGGTGGCTCACGCCACCAAGGATGGTGATGCAGCTTCGTTTCTGTTGCCGGGAATCCCCTGCCCCGGAATCGTGGTTTTGGTCGGGGTCTTCCGGTCATTCGTCCACGCCCCAGCCCCTCCTCAGTTGAACTATTCATGAAAGAGGTGGTCGACATTGGAGCTGCACACGTCAAGATTTCTTCCGGCCAGGGTGCCTCAAGCTGATTGACATCGCTGGTTGCCGTCCAATTGGAAGCTGGTGGGTCGAGGCCGATGTCGCTGTTCTACACGGCCCCGGAGATGGCCTGCGGCTCAATCTTTTTGGCTGCAAAGTCTTACTCAAACTGCCGGAAGCGCGGGCATCCTCCCTCACCCCAAAAGCCTTCAAACATGAGTGAGTCCCTGGAGCTTTAAGGTAAAGCTCTTGTGCAGGTCGCAGCTACCCAGCGTTGGCCAGAAATGCGGTGCGGCTTTGACAGTAGCAACTCCGATTGTAGAGCTGGCCAGTGACTCCTGAATTCCTGTTTAAAGAATCAAAAAGGTTCCTTGAAAAGTTCGTTCCGGGTTTCAAAGTGTTGAAGGGTCATGGAACTTAGCAACTCGGCTTACAAGTATGGTTAGTATATAGTATACAGTATACTTATACATGTAATTTCCTATTGCCCAAGGTGAGGTACTTCTAAACTTTCTTGGCCTCCCCCAAGCTGTAGGTTCAGGGGTTAGGGCTGACCTGTAGCCCAAACCCTACAAACAACCCATGTCGAAATTCATACCTGTACCTTTGAATCCGGTATCCACCAAGATGGTTTGCACAACCTGTGCCTGAATCGTCGAGTATTAGGGTACTTACTTCAAGGGCTTGACTTTTCATAGGCCTATTCCTTGCGATTCTCTGACGTACCTACAGTGAATCTACAGCGTAGAAAACACCCACTCCCTTGTGGAATTATTCAAGCCCCTATGCTGGGTCAAGTATCGCTTGATTTCCGAAATCCTGAAACCCTAGATGTTGGGTGCCGTTGGCTTTTAGCATCTTCTAGCTTTGGATATTTGGCCCGGATCTTGTACCTCCTATGTTCTGTAGTATCTTTCGATTCTTCCCGTCCGGTCTATCATGTGTTCTTCTCCGTGCCTTGACAGCAGTGAAGATGATAGCCCCAAAGTTGGTATGAAATTCGTAGGGGTGCAGGAAAGTTGTGTTCGGGGCGTCTTTTTTGAAGGAGAAAATCATACAGGTTTCAGGAGTACAGGGCGTAGGATTCCGCGTACATCCTCTGCAACGGCTGCTGCCAAAGTGTTGCTGTGGCTGATTGAAGGACACGGCTCGCGTAAAAGGCTGCTTGCAGCTGGGCCGTCGAAGCTCAAGCCCCCAAAATTTGGGGTTTAGGGAATTTTGATATTAAAGTCCTATGTGCACCGAAATGCCGAAGCCCTAAACCACGGAAGCTGCAACTTATACTGTGATTAGGGTTTACCTTGACCCCGAACAAACCTAGCGTTTCAAGCAGTTATGTAAGAAAATCGAAACAAGGAGCCCAGTAAAGGCAGGGTTAAGGGGTAGCAGCTTTCAGTTTTGGGGTGTCGGCCGGCGGGGTGATGTTTTGTGCATGAATGTGGGGGTTTCCCCTGAAAAACTGAGCAGTAGAGGAAAGCATAGGGGCCTTGATAATTGGAATAGGGTTTTGGGGCCCATTATAAACTTTCCTTATAATAAGGACCCCCCCAAAACAGTAGTTTACTGTCTGGTTCTTAGTAGGGACGGGGGGAAATGGGTTATTGGGACTGTTATTGGGGATTATATACGGACTACTATAAGGATCCATTCCCGCATTCCTTACTAAGCACCAGACAGAAAATTGAGCGGTGGAGGGAAGCAACTCCTTTGTTTAAACGTGGCCTACTAGCCAGCTCTGGACCGCACAAGAGGAGCATTTGACCTGGTTCGTGCTAGGTTTCGAGGTTTTTGTTGAGGGTGTTTGGGGGTTGTGGAGTTTGTATATACCTCGATCTACCAACACATACTCTTGCGTAGGGCCCTTAAAAACCCTTTCTCAGGGTGGATAACAGAACCCTACAGAAAAGTAGGTTATGGTAGCTTAAGGTAGATGTCTACCATCAAGCCGACCTCTTGAATCGACTTGTGTATGGAAATCCTACGAAGCGGCCCTAAACAGATAGCTGAAGTCTCCATTGTAGCTCCTCTTTTGGGGTTACCTTATAGGATCCTAAGCATAAAATTGGCTAAGCCAGAGAAAAAGAACTATAATGGAATGGAGACTCTAGGTATAGGGTTCTAGGAGCACCGGCAATTTCAGGGGCAAGACGCGCCTCCAGCAGGCCGTGTGATGCAGTCTTGAGCCCATAAACCTTAAAAGCCTGGAATCTCTATTCAGGGTTGGGCAGTGTTCAGGATTGCCCGACTGGCAGCTTGCTGGTCTCGCGCAGCCGTTGGCTAGAGGCTTGGAGAGAAAAACAGTCGATCCAGCCAAGCACTGCACTAGCAACGCTTTGATTCAAAGCCCTGAAACTTAAAACCATTAACAACCCAGAGGGTCCCACATACACTACCATTATGGAATTAGGTCCCCAAAACCAAAATAGGGATGGTTTTTTGGGGGCCTAATTCCATAGTTAGGGTATATGGACCCTCTGGGCA
This sequence comes from Symbiodinium sp. clade A Y106, assembly GCA_003297005.1. Taxonomy (NCBI): domain Eukaryota; class Dinophyceae; order Suessiales; family Symbiodiniaceae; genus Symbiodinium; species Symbiodinium sp. clade A. Next base: position 36,038 of record BGNK01003707.1, on the reverse strand, counting down.
ATAACCCTAAATCGTTCAACCTTGAGTCCGAACACCCTGAAGCCAGCCCTGAACAGCTGTCAAAACCCAAACCCCCACCTTCCCTCCTTAAAAAAAGGTAGGTTTTTGGGGGTTCAGGCACCTATAGTCTCCACTGTAGTTGTTTGGGTTGCCTATTTATAGGACCCTACACAAAAAACTGGTTCAACCAGAAAAAGGAATTACACTGGAAACCACAACTAGGGTTAAAATAGAAGCCAGAAAGTTGGAACATTATTGTCCTCATGCCCTTAAGGTCAAGCATAAGGGATCCTAGCAATAACCCTCCTGAAGCCATGTTTCAACTTTCTGGCTTCTACTGTAGGGTTTAGGGAGCATAGGAGAAGCAAGCTGCAAGTCGTTTCGCCTTCGGTCCTTGGCCGGCTGAACATGGCCGGGGCCTCCGTTTTTCAGTTTACACGGTTTAAAGTTCCCCGTTCACTATCTAAGCAACCCCTTTCGAAAATTAAAAAACCGGAGCCCTGAACACTGCCTGAACACCGAAACCCCAACCCTAACCCGACCTGGACCCCAAAAGCATGTAGAACAATAGCCTCTTATAGGTTTGGGGCCATTATTTTGCCTACTTTTGGGGGTCTAGGCATGTATGTATATATACACATATCTAGATACGGCTTAGGGTTTGGAGTTTAGGTTTGTTTAGGGTTTAGAGTTTGGGTTTACACAGTTTACAGTCTAGAGTTTAGGGTTCAGTGATTCAATGTTCTTGACATTTGTCTCAAAATACCAACGACAAGCCGTGCCGAACAAGGCAGTAGACGATGACCCCTTCAAGACTACAGGATACCATAGAGAACCCTAAACCCTAAAACCCTAAAACCCTAAATGGGTTCGACCCTAAACCCCTAAAACCCTAAAGCCCTAAACCCTAAAACCCTAAACCCTGAACTCTAAACGGCCCTAAACCCTAAACCCTGGAAAACTGCATCAAGGGTTGTTCCCGAGGAGTGTTTTCCATGTACTGTAGAGGCCTTAAGAATTACCTATACTATTCTGGTGGTTCCGTAATATAGTTATAGTATCATGGGCCCCAAAATCCCATTCTAATGATTAAGGCCCCTATAGTAGAGGTTGTACCACGCACAGGCGCGGATACAAGTCCCCCCACGCCAAACTGGACCGACCCGCCTGGCAGTTGATCTTTCAGTTGGGGTAATACAGGGGCCTTTTAGGGTATAGGGGTTTCGGGTTTAGGGTAGTTAATCAGAATAGGGTTTAGGGGGTTCCTTTTTTATATTATAGTTTAATATTAATATCCCCCAAATCCTATTGCAATTCTTAAGGCCCCTCTATCAGGGCTAAGGGTTTAGCGTTTGCACCCGTGTTCAATCTGCCAGCCGTGTCCTAAGCAAAAGATCGACCGCATGACATGGATCGAGTCTTGAATAGTTGTAATCCGACCTTTGGTTAGTAGGGAATGGAAGAATGGTAGTAATAGTAGTTATAATTGTACCCCATTCCTCCATTCCCTACTAACCCAAGGGTAAGTACTTAGCAACAGCATCCGCGCATCTTCCCTATAGGGTAGACCCCGGACCCTACTCTAACCAGCAAGCAAGGGCACTACATAAGACCCCTACAATCCTTGAAGAAAATTCACAAAGCACGAGGAGAATCATACAACCCCATGGAAAACTTTGAAACACCCTATAGAATCGCAAATAAGGCTCATAGAAATTCTACCCAGCCCGAAAACAAATCCTAGAAAAGCCACGAAACCCTCGAATACCCAATCCCTAAAGCCCTGCCCCTAAACCCCTAAACCTGGAACCCCTCAACCCTAAAAGTTTAAAACCCTAAACCCCGAACACCGAAACATTAAAACCCTAAACTCCAAACCCCCTAAACCTTTTAAAACCCTAAACCCCAGACCCCTGAACCTTGAGGCTTCCAAGCTATGGAAGAACTCTCAACCGCCCGCATCGCAGCAACCACCTCCAAGGCTCTCAGTTGTTTTTAGTTTTTTTCGCCTTGGCAGGTTCAGGTTTTGGGGTTTAGGGTTTAGGGCTTCAGGGTTTAGGGTTTTTGGGGTTTATAGAAGGGTTTGGGGGTTTATGGAGCTTTACGCTTGTTTAGGGTCTAAATCAGGGTTCAGGGTTTGTAGGACTTGATATAGTTCGCATGCGTTTTGCTTCGGATTGGAGAAAAGGAAAACCTCAACTAGGGATCGATTTACTGTTAGTTTCCCGTGCTGTTTAATGGAATGGGGACTGTCAAGGGTTTTACTTTTGAAAGGGCATTATGGAGTGTTTCGCTCTTGTTTCGGTAACCTTGGACAAGTTGCAGTTTCTGGGTCCCGTCAATTACGGTTTAGGACCAAGTTTAGGATTTTGGGGTTTTAGGGCTTAGGGTGGTTTCGATTTGGACAAGAGTAAAACCACAGCGGTGCATTCTAAAGGGTTTGATGGGGTGTTATGCATTGCAAATGTGTTCGTAAGAGTGGTTACATGCGTGTTTAAAACAGGTGTTGGAACGTTGACACGACAAAGGTTTTTCTAAGGAGGAGCCGAGTCAGGGTTAACTAATGTGTAGAGTTGCGGGTTAAGCTTAAAGTTTCTAGGGAAAGGATCCTAGAACGACTTGATAAGGGCACCTGTACCAGTGGGATTTGCCTTGGCTATTAAGCGAAAAGAGAACCGTAAGGGTCCATGTGCCCAGGTTTTGCGGTTATCTCAGGGAGCAGTCACCTCCAGTACGGGTCAAGTGTACCTTCACTGCATGGTCAGTCAAACACTGGGAAAGCATGAGCAGGAATCCTATTTAGAGCTTTTTGTTTCGCGCTTCGTGTCACAGTCTTTTGTACACGGCGTTTGGGCAAGGCGGGCAAGGCATTCGGGCCGCATGGAATTGCGGCGGGCTCCATAGGGCCTAATTTATTACAGCGTTTCGGGCGTAGTTTAGGGTAATTACCAGGTTTTTGTTTGTGGGAAGTAGGTCGAACATGTTGCTTTGGCACCCCGTCCTTCGCTGTGTCAGTTATCCTATGTAGGTTCGAGGTTGCAACTTCATGTCGTAGGGATTGAAGGCTTGCGTTTGAAGGTTGGGGTTGAGGGGCTCCAGTATCATTCTGCCATAATGCGATGCGAATGTAGGAACCTGATTAAGAAACCCTGGTCCTATAACCCCAAAATACTAGGATTCATTTAAGGAACCCTAATAACGGCCCCAGGTTTCTGAATCAGGTTCCTACACTAGTGTCGAACGCATGCCGACGAGCCATTGGATCAAGGGTCCTTGGCTGTCCGATCCCACTGAAGTAGAGGCCGGAATTCGTTTTGAGTCATGGCATGGGGTTCCGAAGAAGCGCTAAAGTTCTTGGCGTCTGGGTAATCTGGCGGCCTGAAAGAATTAGAATAGGGCTTTTGGGGGATGTTATACTGAAACTATAATGAGGACCCCTCCCCCCAAAAAATAGTATATCTAATCATTCAAGGCCCTTATATTGCCCTCAGTAGGAGCTCCTTCGTTGGTGTTGTGGTTGACCCACAGCCCCAAGTAAGGGTGGACACCCTCAAACCCATCCCAGACTCTACAGCATAGTCGTCCACCTGGCCCCAGGCCTATATCGACCCACGACGGCAGAGCTTTCACAAGCGAGAATATTATCTTACAGCGATGCCCAAAGTATATCTTGTTAATCTGTTGTATTATATAGTTTGCAGATACTCAGTAGCTGAGTGGATACACTTTACACTTTTTTGGATAATACTAGCCACTATAAAAGCAAAAGTGTACACTTTGGGGGGATTATGAACTCAGCAACTAAGCATATGAAAGCTCCTTACCATATACTACGTATTTTCAGCACTTATTCAAAGGACCGTCCAGGTAGGTATTTTCGAGGTTCGAAAACGAGCACGCCGCCTGGCGTCCCGATGCATGTATACCAGGATATACCCCTGCACATTGTTGATAGAATATCCAGGCCCTCTGCTTCAAGACCTCATAAGACCAGACTTGTTTAAGACACTATCCTATCTTAACTGCTCGTTTTGTTGAACTATAGCTGGAGCTAACCACTTGCTCATGCACATGTGTTTATATATACGAATGCATGCAGGTATGTATGCAGGAGCATGCACATGCATGCATGTGTGTGTATATATATACACATATCACACATATATACATATATACATACATACATACATACGTATATTCGATTATTTGTTTATTTCTTTATGTATTGATTCATCCGTCCATCCGTTCATCCGTCCATCCGTCCATCCATCCTTCCGTCCATCCATCCATCCATGCATGCATCCATCCATCCATCCATCCATCCATCCATCCATCCATCCATCCATCCATTCCTTCATTCGTTCGTTCATGCATGCATGCATGCATTCATTCATTCGTTCATTCCTACACACGCATACATATTTGTAGATCCATCTGCACAAAGGCAATCATCGCGTACACATGCTACACAAGCCGTTCTATGCAGACACACAGAGCAGAGGGGCAGGCTGTTATGCACAGGAAGTGGAGTACTTCCTCAAAGTCTAGCGGAACATGCTCCTCGGCAGCATTGCGCTCTGTACCGTAGTCTCGTGCTATGTTCTAGAACTTCGTTGTTATCGCAACGTCAGAAGAAGCTCGTCAGACCGTAATGTGACTGTTGCGATTGCCAATGCAGAATAGAATTCGAGATCGAGTCTTTCTGGCAATGAGCTGTAAGATGCACGCAGCTAGGCTTGATGCTGCAAGCGTTTATCAGCTTGGGAAAGAATCCCTAAACCCCAAACCTTGAACCCTAAACCCTGTGTAAACCTTAAACCCTAAACCTTAAACCCGAGTGTAGATTCTCGGGTTACCGGCTCGCGGTCTCTAACCCGCAACCTTCAAAAAAATCCATAAGACCACACGCCCATGCCCTAAAAACCTTAAATCCCTCAAATTTAAGCCGGACCTGAAAGTCTGAAAGACCTATATAATTACCTTTTCAGGATTTCTTCTTATGGTTTCTATGTTTTTATATACCCAGACCCCTGGGAGGATCTAGAAAGTAGATCCCCTAATTTGGGGCCCTATACTACTAAGGGTACTTTATAGGAACCCCCATTGGATCCTCCCGGGGGACTGGGTAGTTCCGTCAAAAATGTAGAGCCCTAGACCCTCGCTCCGCCACCGTGGAGGCTTTGGGGTTTTTTGTAGGGGCCCAAAAAGCACATAAGCATAAGCATTTTCTAGGGATATCCCTACCTTCTACCTTATTGGGCTTCATTAGAAGGGGGGTTTATATGGGATATCCCTATCCTTATTGGGCTTCATTAGAAGGGGGTTTATATGGGATATCCCTATCCTTATTCCCTAAACCCTAAACCCTAGTTTTGCTTATGTCCTTTTGGGGGCCCTATTTAGGGGCCAGTTTAGGGTTCGGGCTTTTGGGTGGTGGGTTTGGGGTTTAGGGTTTTGGGGCTGGGGTTTTGGCTTTGGGGTTTAGGCTTTGGGGTCTGGGGCGGTTTAGGGTTTCGGGGTTTGGGTTTTTTTGTTTTGGGTTTGGGTTTGGGTTTGGGGTTTAGGAGCTTCACTAAGAGTACCTGTCCGAGACCAACGGTGGTTGCGATCCTCGCCCACCAGGGTTGCGGGGGCTGTAGTGGGGTTATGAATAGGGCTTCGGGTTGAGGGATTAGGGCCTAGGGTTGAGGGTTTAGGGACTAGGGGTTAGGGTTTAGTTTAGGGTTTACGGTTTGGGATTGAAAAGGTTTGATGGGGTTGTGAAAGCAAGGTTCTCTAGGGTTTTAGCAGGGTTTCCGGATTCATGGAGTTAGGGCTAGAAGCCATNTAGGGTTTAGTTTAGGGTTTACGGTTTGGGATTGAAAAGGTTTGATGGGGTTGTGAAAGCAAGGTTCTCTAGGGTTTTAGCAGGGTTTCCGGATTCATGGAGTTAGGGCTAGAAGCCATGTATCCACTATCCTTGGTGTTCTTCTGGTTGGCTCTTAGGACACTAACTTTTTGGGTTTCTATATTAGGTACAATAAGGAGGCTAAAAGTTTAACTTTTAGGAGGGGTTCAGAGGTCAGCCAAGTATATGCGCCATTGTGCATACTTACCCTGCGCATTCACAGGATAGTAAGGCCTCGATCACGGCAACCCTCGACCTAGCCCAAACCCCGAACCAAGCCATAACCCTAAAAACCTTAACCCCCAAACCAAGCCCAAACCCTAGAAACCCTAAACCCTAAACCCCGAATCAAGCCCAAGCCCTAGAAACCCTAAACCTAAAGCCTCGCAGACCCTAACCAAGGCTACGCATAGTTCTCGCTGCGCTGGGCGCATCGCTGGCCCTGGCTGGCCAGCTTCGAACCCACGAGGTGCTCAAGGCGCGCATCCTCGGTAATAAGAGGACCTAAAGGCAATAAGGGGCTGTTCCTTAAACGGGTCCATGAAGGGTTCCAAATCAGGGTGTTTTAGATCTCTACTTAAAGGATCATGGGACTTGGAGACTGCCTATAAGACCCTATAACCTTACTTACAACATACAACAAAAAGACACATTCTTATTCCTCAGGCCCTATAACCTTACTTAATTACTAAGTTCCATGATTCTCTAAGTGGGAGGCAGCCTTTTGGGTTTCACCATTATGCTTTCGTTATATCAGTCAGTAAGACAGTAGGTTATATGGGGTTCAGAAAAACCTTAAACGCCCTAAACCCTAAAACCCTAAAACCCTAAACCCCTAAAACCCTAAAACCATAAACCCCTAAAGCCCTAAAACCTAAACGCAGCACCCGGGCAGGCCGCCGAGTACCACCAAGAACTCCGGGTTTGCAACGCTTTTCCCTCGGAGAAGTCGCTGGACCTGGCGACGGCCTCAGAGGGTTCGGGGTTTGGGCTCCGCGGGTTTAGGATGTGACCCTAAACCCTATACCCTAAACCTATGGGACTTAGTAACTAGGGTTCCTTAAAGGGCTCCTTTAAGGGATTCCTTAGGGTTTAGGGACCTATTGAGGGTTCTATAAAGGGGGAGTTTAGGGTACTTAAAGGATCATGGGACTTAGTAAGTAGGTTATAATTGGGGTTAGAAGTCCCCTAAGTGGGGCTATCCTAATTATAACTACTTTTTACCTTAACCTTACTTAGTCCCATTATGAGCCTTTAAGTAGGGTTAACGTTTAAGGTTTTGGGTTTAGGGTGTACCTGGACCCTACGGAACCTACCTTTTTAGGGCTCCTTATTATGATTTCCTTATATAAGTCCTTAAGAAGGTAGGTTACGTAGGGTTAAGGTAGGGCGTATGTAGGGTTTAGTGTGATTTCTTGGCAGACCCCTGGTTCCAGGGTTTTGGTTTGGGTGGGTGGGCAGAGGGGGGGGTTCTGCGTAGAAATATGTGGGGTTTGAGGGTGTTTTGGAGATTTTTTGGGTAGGGTTCCTGTTTCTTCGACTTGTTTGTAGAAGGCCTTATATAAGGGATTTTGAGTATGCTTCAACTTCAGCTGGGCTGCAAGAGACGTTCAGGACAAGAGATTCGCCGCTTGGCAAACGAATGGTCCGTTGGTCGCATCATTACTCAGAAGGCTTTCGTTTAGACCTGAGGCGTATTGTGTTCTAGCCGCGCACCGAGTCAGTTCAGTGTCGCAGTTTTGCGACCTTGTAGGGTCTTGCTTGGCGCATCTTGCGGGTGTGGTTTTAGCCTGAAGCTGAGCGGTGCGCTAAACCTCTTCATGAGAGCCTGTAAAGTCTGTACAGTCTTTGCTCACTTTTCGCTAGAGACTTTGTAAATCCTTATAGCGGCCCTTAATCATTTTCTCGGAAGTTCATAAATCCTGGAAGAAGCCTTTGTTACTTTACCGGCTTTTGTAGAAACTTCATATATCTTTATAGAACGCCCTACCCTCAACCATGAACCCTGCACCTAATCCCTGAGGCTGAAAAGCCCTAAACCCAAAGGAGGTTTTTAGATTTTGGATAGTACCCAGAGGGTCCATATGGGTGGTTCTCAAAATTATGGTCCCTTTTTGGGTCCCTAATATAATACGGCACCTATTATTTAGGGTACCCCNGGGTCCATATGGGTGGTTCTCAAAATTATGGTCCCTTTTTGGGTCCCTAATATAATACGGCACCTATTATTTAGGGTACCCCAAAAGGGGCCATAATTTTGACAACTACCCATATACACTACTATTATGGAATAGGTCCCCAAAACCATAATGGGTATGGTCTTTTGGGGCTTGATTCCATAATAGCAGTGTATATGAACCCTCTGGGGTAGTTATGATAGTTATGTAGGCTACTATCTGGGAACCCTAAACCCTAAACCCCTAAACCCCAAACCGGAGTATATGGGAATTTCCGAAAATAGGGGACCCTAATATAGTACCCTAAATAGTAGGATCCTTATTATAAGGACCCCAAAATAAGGTACCCCTAATTTTCGGAAACCCTAAACCCTAAACCCTTTATAGAACCCTTATAGATCTCTTTAAAGGAACCCCTTATAGATCCCTTTAAAGGAACCCTTATAGATCCCTTTTAGGTACTTGGATCTCTTTGGGCTACCACTGAGGTCAAAGGTGACAACCTGCTGACGAAGAAGCCGCTGCAGTGCTCGGCTTTCAGCATTTTAAAGAAATTCGGCGTTTCATGGCTAGTAACCCAGAGAGTCCATATAATATATATATATATATATATCTGTCATATGTACGACTATTATGGAATTAGGTCATAATTAGGTCCCCCAGAACCATCATAACCCAATTCCATAATGGTAGTACATATGGACCCTCTGGGCAGCACACCCTGAACCCTAAACCCTAGACCCTAAACCCTGAACCCTAAACTCGGAACCCTAAACCCTAAGCCCTAAAACCCTAAACCCTAACCCTGAACCCTAAAACCCTAAAATCCTAAAACCCTAATTTTAAGACACACTGAACCCTTAGCCCCACGAGTTGATGGGTGTTGTTTATTTGTTTTTGCTCCAAGTTTTCGTAGGTGTTGGCTGAGTTTCAGCAGTGCTGTGCGCAGGTAACCGGGTTAAGCGGTTGGGTGCTTGCAGGGTCTGAGGTTGCCGGGCTTCGTGTTTAAAGTTTCAGGTTTAGGCATTCGAACTTTCGATATTTAGGATGCAGGGTTTAGGGTTTCAGGTTTAGGGTTTCGGGTTTCAGGTTTAGAGTGTAGGGTTTTGCGTTTCAGGTATTGGGTTGAGGATTTCCAGTTTAGGGTTTAGGGTTTCAGGTTGAATTAAGGAATGTGAGGCTTTGATTCTCCGGAGCCTGGAGCTTAGGGTTTAAGGTTAAAGCTTAAGGCTGGGGGTTTAGGGTCTAAGGCTAGGGCCTAGGGGTTTTAGGGCTTTGCACGGCAAGAAGTCATGACCACGCTTTTGAAAGGCTGGATCCCGCAATGATCAGACTAAGTGACTAGAAGTACTTCAGGGACCTGAATACTGCAATTGTAAATAGCAATCATTACGGCTCCTTGCTATGAGTATCTATAATGCACGTCAAAACCCATTCTGACCAATAGGGCCGTTGCAGCCCTGAGATCTCAAATGCGTAGTAGGATCCTCACCACCATATGTGCGGTTCATCGGTACTCGAATCCCATCATGATCCATGGTTCCGATGGTCGTGCACCAACCGGCGCCCAGAACTTTCTTTCGGGAAAGGCGTTTTCGTTTGTCCTTAGGGGTTTTGCTTGTGAGTTTTTGCAGGCGGGTCCTTCCACGGCCCGGCTTTAAGCAGTGAGACCCCCGAGCTTGATGAGGGTCTTCCTTTGGAGGCCCCTGTCGGTACCAACCGTATCACAAGAACCGTCCGCACATGGGCGACAATCTACCTCCTCCTTGGAGTGCCTTGAGTCCTGAAGTGACAGAGCGGGTCGGCACAATGCTGGCGTACAAGGAGGGCCCTGTATTCGTAAGGCACCCGTATCATGCAGGGTTAATAAGGACAATAATCCTGTACAAGCCCGACAAAGCGCACTAAGCAAAACGCAGGCACCCTACTAAGATACGATAACGGCCCGTAACAGAGCCTCTTCAATATCAAGCCCAGACCGTATGAACCCTACTTGGAGGAGCTTTAAAGGCTTAGAAAGTCAGGATAGAAGTACCCTAATAGAGTTAAGCAATTGTAAGTATAGCTATCCTACTTCCCATGATCCTTTGCGTAACCCTAAAAACGCCTTGCAGATCCCTTATAGCCCCGTTACGGAGCCCTCCAAGGAACCATTTTAAGTTACTAAGTCCATCATCCTTAAAGTAGACCCTAAACCCTTAAGCCTCCTTATTCTAATCATGAAGGCCCCCAGATTATAGAACCCTTATAGTAGCCCTAAACCCAAAAAGACCCCTTAAAAGGAACCCGAACCCTAAACCATCCTAAACCCCAAACCCTAAACCCTAATGTAGAACCCTTACAGGCCTTACCCCAAACCCTAAACCCTAAACCGTGAGCCCTTAACATGTACTGTTTAAAGGAGCCCTAACTCCAAACAATCCTAAACCCTGAACCCTAAACCCTAAACCCTAAACCCTAAACCTTAAACCCTAAACCCTAAACCCTTTTAAAGGAGCCCTCGCTCGGAGGTACCTCCAGTGCAGTAGCTTCGAGGAGCCCGTGAAAGCTGGAGACAACCTGGAGTTCAAGCGCCTGGGCTTTGGGTTTAGGGTTTAGGGCCCTGTTTAGGCTTCAGGGCCAAGCGTTTAGCGGTTTGGGGTTTAGGGGGTTTAGGGTTTAGGGGTTTAGGGTTTAGGGTATAGGATTTCTTCGGGGCTGAGCAGGTAACCTTGAATTTTTTGGGGGCTTATAGAACCCTTTCTGTACTTTAAGCGCTCAATCTCTTTTGGGCTGGAATCTTAGAGGGTCCATATATACTACTATTATGGAATTAGGTCCCCCAAAACCATTATTAGGATGGTTTTGGGGGGCCTAATTCAGTATTGGTGGTGTATATGGGTAGTTGTCAAAATTATGGCCCCTTTTGGGGTACCCTAAATAATAGGTGCCGTATTATATTAGGGACCCAAAAAGGGACCATAATTTTGAGAACCACCCATATGGACCCNGGGGTACCCTAAATAATAGGTGCCGTATTATATTAGGGACCCAAAAAGGGACCATAATTTTGAGAACCACCCATATGGACCCTCTGGGTACTATCCAAAATCTAAAAACCTCCTTTGGGCCCTTAAATATAGTGCCACACAGCTCATGGTTTCGGTTTCGGGCGAAGTCCCTGAAAGTTTAGAGCAGAAGCCAGAAAGTTGGAACATCACTATCCTCATGCCCTTACAGTAAAGTATAGGGAATCCCAGCATGAATCCTCCAAAAACTATGTTCCAACTTTCTGGGGTTCACTGTAGGGTCTACATTGACCCACAAACAACCTACCCTCTTGGATAGCTCAGCCCATCAGGTTCGGGGGCCGGGGATTTCGCGACGGGTTTAGGTTTTAGGGGCCCCCGGCTTTCGCTCATTTAGGGGTTTAGGGTTTAGGGTTTGGGGTTTAGTATTTCAGGGTTAGGGTTTAGGATTTAGGGTTTGGGGTTTAGTATTTCAGGGTTAGGGTTTAGGGTTTAGGGCTCATTTAGGATTTCGGGGTTAGCATTTACGGGTTTAGGGGTGCTTCGGTTAGCTATTCCTTATTGTGGGTTAGGTATTCCTCATTGTGGTTTCTATATACAAGTCCTGACGAAGGCAGGGTCTTTGGGCCACAGGTATACTTAATCACCAAGTTTACGGTTGTGTTTAGATGGAGGAATTGGAACTTAGTGCCGTAGGGTCCGCCTCCAGACTACGTAGGCTTACTCTCTTTCTATGAACCCTGCATGCGCGTAGTGCAGTATGTCACAGAAGCCGCATTTGAAACAACGGTCCTGAAAAACCTTAAACCGGGAACTTCGCACCCGAGGTCAAAACCCCTGAATCTAACCCTCTGAACACCAATGCGTGCAAGGGGGTTCAGAGATTAGGGTTTAGGGTATTTTCCAGAGACTAAACCCCCCATCCCCAACCCTAACCCCTGAACCACAAGTACGCTCAGGAGTGGCAACGACACCGCTGGTGTCTTCACCGCTTCCTGGCTGGCATTAGATCCTAAGTTAGAGCCATTACAAGGTCCATGGCATAAACCCCGCAAACAGAGGCTGCAACCCTTCTAGAACTTCAAACTCCTTGTAGGGTCTATGATGTCCTGCAGCCCTAAGCCTAACTCCTAAAACTTAAACCCGAAAGCCTAATGTATCCACACCCGTATGAGGTGTATGACTAATATGCCCCTACAATCACCTTTTGAATACCTAGACCCTGAACCCTACACCCTAGACTACAAATAACCTATCTTTTCAAGCACTTATATAAGGATATCGTAACAGGGAACCCTAAAAAGCAGGTTCTTTAGGGTCCAGGTCAGCTCTGGAAGCATGGTCTATGACGTCCCCACTCCTAAGGCCCTAAACCTTAAACCCTAAACCCCAAACCCTAAACCCTTAACCGTTAACCCTAGACCCTAAACCCTTAAAAGGTCTATGACGTCCCCCAGCACTGGCCCAAGCACTTACCATAGCGGCCTTAATAATGACCTATAGTATTTTTGGGGTTCCTTAATACATTTATCGTTTAATGAACCAAGGTCTATGACATCCCCAAGCACGATGCGATCTTCGTCCTCGTCGCACACAAGAGGGCAGCGTTGGCCTCGAAGTCGGGATACGAGCTGGACTTCCTGCAGCTGGGCAGAAGGGTTCCCTTTGAAGGCTTTAGGGTTTAGGGTTTATTTGGGGTTTAGGGTTTAGTGTTTAGGGTTCGACTCCGGGTCGAGCAGTCTCTAGTCGAGCTAGCGGTTTTCGATTTAGAAAATAACCGACCCGCCCAACGAATCCCATAACATTGGGAAAATACAAGGTTTACCATCTTCCGTAAGCCCCAAACGAAACCCCAAACGAATCCCTAACGAACCTTAAACGAACCTTAAGCGGAACCCTAAATGGAACCTTACGCAGAACCCTAAAAGGAACCTTAAACGAAACCCTCACGGAATTCTACCAGAACCCTAAACAGGGAACCTTGATAGGAACCCTCAGAGGAACCCTAAACGAAACCTTAAAACGGTTTAGGGTTTAGGGTTTAGGGTAAACGAAACCTGAAACGAAATCCTAAACGAAACCTGAAACGAAACGAACCCTAAACGGAATCTTAAACACAATCCTAAGCGAAACCTTAAACGAAGCCTTAACCAAAACCATAAACTGCTCTTTGGAGGTTCGGACTGCCGTTTCAAGGTTCGGACTGTAACTTTAGGTTCGGACCACTGTTTTAGGGTTCGGGCCGAGCCTTGCCCACGAAGATTCGGGCTCTGCCCAAACCTTTCCACCCAAGACCCGCAAAATGGCCTTGCCCACGACGAATTTTGGTGCCTAAGGCCCGAATCTTCGTGGGCAAGGCCATTATTTGAGATTTTGTGCTTTACTCTGACCCAAAAAACGTAAAATGGCCTTGCCCACGAAGATTCGGGCTTTGCCCACGAAGATTCGGGCCTTGCCCACGAAGACCATTAGGCTTTAAAGTTCTATGTGATAGAGAGGTTTAAGGTTTAGGGTTTAAGGCTTAGGGTTTTTAAAGCGACTTATATTACTAAATCCCATAATCCTCAAAGTAGACCCTAAACCCTGAACCCTCCTTATTCTAATCATGAAGGCCCCTAGATGGTGGAACCCTGCCCAGACCCCCGGGAGGATCTAGAAAGTAGATCCCCTAATTTGGGGCCCTGTACTACTATAAGGGACGTTATAGGAACCCCCCATTAAGGGATCTACTTTAGGATCCTCCCGGGGGTCTGGGAAACGAGCAACGAGCCAGACTTTCTGCGGCTCGGCTTTAGTACCAAAAAGAGGCCCAAGGGACCGAGCCATGCCAGGGTTTATGGCTTTAGGGTTTAGGGTTTAGGGAAGATATAAATCCTTGGCATTCTTCTGGTTGGCTCTGAGGACTTTAACTTTTTGGCTGTCTATGTGAACTATGACAAGGAGGCTAAAAGTGTAACTTTTAGGAGGGGTTCAGAAGTCAGCCAAGAGTCCTGCATTAGCCATCATAAGGAATATACCATAATTCCCATAGTCTAGGGCGATTAAGCTAATGCAGGATTTATATCATCAACCGCTTGAAGACTATGGTGCAACGGACCTGGCAATTGGGATTCTACATGGGCTCTTTACAGGATTTTTTTGTATTTTAAGGGTCCAGAGGATTTAGTAATTGGGTGCTTGGGTTAAGTATATAGGGTTCTGGGATGGTTATGGGCCTTCAGTTACAGGGGGATAGACGTGCTTTGGCAGCGATTTGTTTGTTGGTATAAATATGGAAAAGAATTGCGTGTTGTTGAACTGTGTCTAGGTTCTGGGTTTAAGGTTCTAGTGACAGTGTCATGGTAGCTTTGCTGTCAATACGGTTCTTTTTTATCAAGCTGATTTTGGCAATGCTTTATGCCCCAGACACTTCTGCGGCTTTATTTCATTTGGTCCTGAATGAAACCCCTAAAAAAAACCCTAAACCCTAAACCCTAAACCTTTCTTTCAGTCAAGCTCGGACTCCAAAAGCCCCAGCAGCATGCAACTGCCAGTGCAGTGGCACTCCCTCAGAAGTATTTGGGTTTAGAGTTTAGGGTTTTGGGGTTAGGGTTTCGGGGTGTAGGGTTAAGGGGTTTAGGGGTTTAGGGTTTTGAAGCAGGTCCCATGTCTTCGCCCCGACCGACACAGCGCAGTTGGCCGTCATTGATGCATACAATGGTGCTGAATCGAACATGAGCCACTTGGCTCGAAGCCTGAACTACCCATAGGCTCCATTGTAGTTCGTTTTTGTGGTTTATATTTAGGATCCTATAAGGTAATCCCAAAAAGGAACTACTATGGAGCCTATGGGTAGTAACTAGGGTTCCTGATTGTTAGACTCTAACCAACCCAACAGCCCTGTTCTATTTATTCAGGCTCTCCGATTAGGTTCTGGTGTCAGGCGTCACACTTCAATTTTGAAGCTGCTAGAAGTAGCAGGAATCCAGCTACCGAAGGATCTATGCCAGCGCGTCTTGTTTCTTTGTTTCAAGTTTCTTGAATTAAACTCCCGCGTACGTCACGCTCTCCACACTCTAAAGCCCCCAATCTTGCTGTGAGGGTTTGGCCTGGAGATATATGTGCGTTTTGAATGGCATGCATAGATTTAAACCCTAAACCCTAAACCCTAAACCGATTGGGGGCAGTTGGTGATTTTCGGGGCTTGGCACAACCGTAGGCGCGCGGCCCTTCCCTGTCTCTGGAAGGCACCTTCCCAGAGAATCTGCAACACGCCTTAATGGAGGAATAGTGCTTTTTTACATACCCTTCCTAATTCCTAAACTACCCTAAGCCCCTAATTCCTATACCCTTAAAAAAAACCGTTTTAGTCTAGGGCTTTTGATTTTGGTTTAAGCAACTCCTCAACCCTAAACCCTAAAGCCCTATACCCTTACCGAGGGGTTTCGTAGACTCTTCGGATGCCAGGCATCTCCACAGTCGGTGGCAACGAAAGCAGGCCCCGCATTCTTGGTGCAGAGCTTGAGGATCTGAGTTCGGGGGTTTAGGAGTTTAGGGTTGAGGGGTTTAGGGTTGAGAGTTTAGTGTTTAGGGGTTTAGGGTTAAGGGTTGAGAGTTTAGGGTTTAGGGGTTTAGAGTTTAGAGTTACAGCTCCGAAGAGTTTAGAATTCATTGTTCGGATTGTTTAAAGGGTCTACTTAAAGGCTCATGGGACTTAGTAAGTAAGGTTATAAGTAGGCTATAATTAGGATAACCCCACTTAGGGGACTTATATCCCCAATTATAACCTATTACTAAGTCCCATGATCCTTTAAGTACCCTAAACTCCCCCCCTTATCGAACCCTTAATAGATCTCTAAACCCTAAGGCATCTCTAAACCCTAAGGAATCCCTTAAAGGAGCCCTTTAAGGAACCCTAGTTACTAAGTCCCATGATCCTTTAAGTTTGGGTGTTATGGAGTCTCCGTTCTGTTGTGCACTCCAGGCATCAGGGACTGTGTACCACGCTGCCAAACCCTAAACCTTAAACGGGTAATCCCTGGAACCTGAGCCGGAGACCGGTTGTAATCTCAGCCCTAAACCCTACGGAAGCTCAACGCTGCTATGTTATATGGGAGTCTCCGAAAATGAGGGGTACCCTATTTGGGGGTCCTTATAAGAAGGATCCTACTATTTAGGGTGCTAGATTAGGGTCCCCAATTTACGGAAAGCCCCATATAACTCCAACCACCTTTCTCACTGCGGCGTTTGTTTCGGAATTCGTCAAAGATGGAGAACCCGCTTGAATGCTAGCTGCTACCTGCAATCTCCTAGAGCCGGACGGCCCTAAACCCTGAACACCTCACTCGAAGCTCTCAACCAAGGAATATGTAATAGTATTCCCTTGTAGCCCCTATTTTTTTGTATACCCCCAAACTCTATTCTAATTACCGAGGCCCTAAAGTCAAACCCTAAAGCCGTAGTAGCCTTTTAGCAGCCCTGCAAAGGATCCCTTAACCGGAACTCGTAGGAACACGGTTCTACGTCTGAAGGCCGCTATGTTGACACCTATACATTCCCATAAAACCTTTTAGAACTTCTTAAAACCCTACTAAAGCCGTGTAGAACCTTATTAACCTTATAGAAACCAATAGAACCGGCTTAATACCCTAGCAAAACCTTATAAAACCCTAGGCCCCTAAACCTTAAACCCAAAGCCCCAAACCCTAAACCTCAAACCCTAAACCCTAAACCCTTAGTAAAACCTATCCGAAGTCTCGGGACCCCTCTTGAGCAGGAGCGAGCCGCTCTCGTTCGGCACCGCCACAGGCATCAATGCAGGACTGCACAAGAGTCGATTAGGGCTTAGGGTTTAGGGGGTTTAGGGTTTGGAGTTTGGGGTTTGGGTTTAGGGACGGGGGTTTAGTTTCGGCTTTAGGCTTAGGGTTTAGGGTGCTCTAGGACTCTCGATATAACCCAAAGCGGACTGGATTTTGGCAAGGAATCTAGATTCTAGATACTTGGTGGAATGGATCACGGGAAGCAGTATGAGCCCAAAAGGATTTAACAGTGTGATCTCTGGGCCAGCAGATCTTGAAACATAAGTCCTTAAGCCTTGGGGTTTCAGGGCAGACTCCCGGAGCCTACCCTAAACCCCAAACCCCTAGATCATGGAATCCTTTGCACACCCCCGCACTACTCCCCTCCCCAAACTAAAATAGAGCCTTATTAGCTGCTTAATAAGGGCTTATTTTGGGCTCTTCAAAATTAAAGCCCTAAACCCTCAAGCCGAAGCCAAGAAGCTACAAGCCTGATACACCTGAAGCCTAAACATCCTTAACCCCATCGGCTGTTGTTTGAGGCTTTGGCCTTGAGAGTGCTGAGACCACGGAACCTCTCCTGCACCCAAGCTCGTGTCTCCTGCACCTGACACCTCT
>BGNK01003707.1:0-18562 GCA_003297005.1 Symbiodinium sp. clade A Y106 | reverse complement strand
AATCAAAGATACACCTTTTTTCATCTTTAAAAGGGGGTTTTTTTGGCTCCTCAAAAAAAAAACCCCAAACCCCCAAAACCAAAACCAAAAAACTCAAAACCCTGAACCCCCGAAACTTAAAACCCCCCCCCCCCCCCCCCCCCCAGTAATATAGAAACCCTAAATGATCAGCTACAAATATTATTCTTAGGATTCCTCATTATAAGTATACCTTAACCCTCCAAAACCTACTTTTTTGTAGGGTCCCTATAAAATTCATATTAGGGTTTATAATAAGAACCTACAAAAAAGTAGGTTTTGGTAGGTCAAGGTACCATAAAGGAGCTCAGAGCCCTAATTATTCCAAATATTAAGGCCCCTATGTTACCCTCTAGTATGCCCGAATGTAGGAACCCTGATTAAGAAACCCTGGCCCTATAACCCGCAATATATTAGGATTCATACGGCTGATGGACAAAATCCTGCATTACCTTAAGGACCTTAAACTATGGGAATTATGGTATATTCCTTATAATGGGTAATGCAGGATTTTGTCCATCAACCGTATAAGGAACCCTAATAAGGACCCAGGGTTTCTTAATCAAGTTCCTACACTATTAAGGACCGCAAGGGCTCTATGAAGCTGCACTGGGGGGGGGTGGCTCCTGGCTCGTCAGGAACCTACAACCTAAACCCCTAAACCCCTACCTTAACCCTCCAAAACCTACTTTTTTGTAGGGTCCCTATAAAATTCATATTAGGGTTTATAGTAAGAACCTACAAAAAAGTAGGTTTTGGTAGGTCAAGGTAAACCCTAACATCAGGAACCTACGATGTCATCCTCGATGCCAACGGACGCCCGCAGTCGCTGTCCTTCACCGCTGACAAGAAGGAGCTGCCCCTGACGGTTTGGAGGTTCTATAGTCACTATAGTCCCAACCCTAGAGGTTACGGGTTCTTTTCGGGGGTTACTTTTAAGGTTCCTTTTCGGATTCCTCGGAGGGTTCCTGTATTTAAGGGTCCAAAATCCCCAATACTCAGGTGCTCAGGTTTAGGATCGTGATTTTGTAGGTTGCGTAGTATTGTGTGTAGTGTATGAACCAATAGGCACTTGGACCCTCAGGGTTTGGATTTCAGACAGCCTACTCTCCCATGGCGAGGTTCGTGAGTGCTGAGGGCCTCATCTAACGGGCGAAAGGGAGGACGTTGGGTCTCAAACGAGTTGTGAAGTCTGGAGAAGGTGCAGGTGTAGAACCCGGGGTGGCGCCCCAAGCCCCTGACCCAACAACCCAAGCCCCCGTATCCCGGAATCCTAAACCGCACAGCCCCCCCTCCCAACAAATCCCTCAAACCCTCATCCCCCCTATCTTAAGCCCCAAACTCCATCCCGAGCCGGGGACCTCGGAAGCATTCTTCAGAGTCGCTGTGCAGGGCTCGTGTTAAGAGATTTTGCAAGTTAGCATAGTCGGGAGACAACTATCCTAAACCCGAAACCCGTAGGAATTACAAAGTTGTGGGTTTGACCTGAAGCATCATGGGACTTGAAAACTAGGGTTATTATTAGGCTAACTATACTTAGAAGTACTTGCAACCTCAACCAAGGTGCTTGTAACCTTCCTTACTAAGTCCCATGATCCTCCAAGGTACCCCCAAAACCCCGAGCCCGATAGACACCTTATCGAACCTTAGTTGCCATCCTCCAAGGAATTTCTGGACAACAGCCCAGTGTAGTATAGAAGCCTAGATACTTACCCATGTTATTCCGTAGGGTTCTTTTTTTGTAGTTAGACCATAAAGCAGCCCCAAATCCCAGTCTAATGATTCAGAACCCCACACTATTGAACCCTTATAATAGCCATAGTAGCCCTCAACCAAAACCCCATTCTAGCAATCCTAATCCGAAGGTCCCGACATCCTAACCCTAAGCCCGAAGCCTTAAACCCTAAACTCAACACCAAGCCCTAAAACCCTAAACTACTGGTAGCTGCGCCGACGCGCCAGCCGGAATTACTCCGCTTTCTACAGTGTACAGTCGGGAGCGCATGGCAGCCTTAAAAAAACCCTAAACCCTAAACCAAACCCTAACCATAACCCTTTAAAGGGAACCCTTGACGGCCCCTGCATTATATAGGGTTTGGCCGAGAGTTGCGCGGGGTCTCGGGCTCGGGCGGGTTTACCTGGACTTGAAACCCCAAACCCTAACCCCAAACCCTAAACTTTCCTAAACCCTATAACCCTAAACCCTAAACCCTAACCCTAAACCCTCTCTTTCAAATGTATATTTAAACCCAATGGGAATTTTTCGAATGGCGACCCCCGTTCTCGAGCCGATTTTCGAATGGACCCCCCCGGTGTTATGGCATGTTTTCGAATGGCCGGACCAATGTTATGGCATGTTTACGAATGGGGGCACCAATGTTATGGCATGTTTTCGAATGGGGGCACCAATGTTATGGCATGTTTTCGAATGGGGGCACCAATGCTATGGCATGTTTTCGAATGGGGGGACCAATGTTATGGCATGTTTTCGAATGGGGGCACCAATGTTATGGCATGTTTTCGAATGGCGGGTGGCTGGACCAATGTTATGACCTGTTTTCGAATGGCTTGGGTTTTAGGGTTTGGGGGCCTAGGGGGGACCAATGTTATGGCCTGTTTTCGAATGGCTTGGGTTTTAGGGTTTAGGGGCCTAGGGGGGGACCAATGTTATGGCCTGTTTTCGAATGGCGGGTGGCCGGACCAATGTTATGGCCTGTTTTCGAATGGCTTGGGCTTTAGGGTTTAGGGGCCTAGGGTTTGGGCTTTAGGGTTTNGGGGGGACCAATGTTATGGCCTGTTTTCGAATGGCGGGTGGCCGGACCAATGTTATGGCCTGTTTTCGAATGGCTTGGGCTTTAGGGTTTAGGGGCCTAGGGTTTGGGCTTTAGGGTTTAGATAGGGTTTGGGCTTTAGGGTTTATGCTCTAGGGTTTGGGCTTTAGGGTTTAGGGCCTAGGGTTTGGGCTTTGGGTTTTATGGCCTAGGGTTTGGGCTTTAGGGTTTAGGGGCCTAGGGTTTGGGCTTTAGGGTTTAGGGCCTAGGGTTTTGGGCTTTAGGGTTTAGGGCCTAGGGTTTGGCTTGAAGGTTTAGGCCCTAGGGTTTGGGCTTTAGAGTTTCAGCCATGGGGTTTGAGCTTTAAGGTTTAAGGCCTAAGGTTTGGGTGTTGAACTGAACTGATGGTATTATAAAACTTGTTATTTCTTATGGCGAACTTGACTAGATACTGCTCGACCAGAGCTGCTGAACCCTAAACCCTAAACCCTAAAACCCTAAACCCTAAACCCTACACCCTAAACCCTAAACCCTAAACCCTAACCTTAAACCCTAAACCCTAAACCCTAAACTGGAACAAACCTCTTTACTCAGGATTCTTCTGGTTGGCTCTGAGGACTTTAACTTTTTGGGTTTCTATATGAACTATGATAAGGAGGCGAAAAGTTTAACTTTTCTATATGAGCTATATAAGGCGGCTAAAAGTTTAACTTTTAGGAGGGGTTCAGAAGTCAGCCACACTTAGGCTTCCTTCTTATGATTTCCTGATAAAAGGGAGTTTCCGAAAATGCGGGACCCCAATATAGTACCCTACATAGTAGGTTGCTTTTTATAAGGACCCCAAAATAAGGTACCCCTTGTTCTCGGAAACCCCAAAAAGCCCTTCACAAGGTTGGCTATTTGGGGTCCAGGTAGGATTTAAAAATTCCTCACACGCAACTGCAGGCTCCACCATTGACCCTTCTGGGGGTCTCACTTTCGGGCTTTCGGTTCAGGGGGTACGGGTAGGGTCTACGTAGGGTCCATAGGAGTGTCGGACAAAGGGCCCACCCAATATATGAGCGAGGCCTGTTAGCAAAGGATCTTTAACTTGAGGAAACCTCAATTGAGGATTGGTAGTCATTACATGTGTAGCGTCGGCCTTGGAGATCAAGGTGTGTTTGGGTTGAGGGGTTGGCCTAAGAGTTCACGGTGCCTGATAATTAATTAGGCATGACGGCGCGGGATCCGGAGCAGTTGAAGCATCAATAGGCATCGTCGCAGACAGAGAAGATAATGCGAGAATCAATACTAGTCGCACAGCATCTTGGTGAACGGCTGCCGCTTGCAGACGTAGCAGCCTAGCACTATTCTGACAGCTGGGCCATGGCAATCATTGTAACACGGGTGCCAGTTTTCAGGTTTTAGGATTTAGGGTATCAGCCAGTGTGAGCTGCACCGCCTGAACAATGGCAAGTGGCAATGTCAACCTAAGAATCGCCACGGTCTTCCCGGGCATCTCGCAGCAACGCTATATCACGACAAAACACCTACTACCTGCACGCGGTTGCCGCCCACGTGCCTTGCTCAAGTCAATGATGCTGCGTGCGCCTTGACGCTGCTAGTGACAGTGCAAAGAATGAGCGAGGAACTATGCATTCGTTAAGATCGTGGAAATGGGAGGGGACGTCGCGCATGCTATTACGTACATGAACCAGACCGGTTTCGGGTCGGTGCTGGACGGGCTTCCCGCTCAAGTCTGAAAGGGTTTGCATGTCTTGTTCGCGAGTTCAATGTTTATCGGAGCTACGGTAATTTTGTGACATTTGCAGGAATATAGGAGCCTGAAGAAACGGCAGTGTTGCTTTTAAGCTTTGCATGTGCATTGCGAAAGCTTGGAGATTCTCATTATTGCACTTTAAAGAAGACGGTCACTGTGTGCAACAACAATCTGAAAAGATAATATAGACACTAATTAGAAAACCCTCCGTCGGTAACGATGTTACTATGGATCCGAGTATATTCAGGCCTTTAAGGAATGTGGAATTGGTTAAGTAGGTGTGTACACTCTCTTGGCAGGAATGTTATGTTCTGGTGCGGACGGGCTGGAAAGCTGCAAGGCACCTTGTATGAAATCACGTTCAGAGCTTACTTGAGTTTCAAAGTTTCTTTGTGTTCTGCGTTAAATGAGTGTTACGATTTCTTACAGTTCTGCTGTGAGTTTAATGTCCGGCAAGGGACATCTAAGGCCAACCATAAGGCCTTAGGTACCCAAGGGGGTTGTTTGCGGTCAGGGTGCATGCATGGCTTGTGTTTCAAGACCTTGCCTGTCGTTTTAATGTGATTGCTTTCATTGGTCCTGTTTGTTTGGCTATCGCGAGTAAGCAACAGTTAAGCTTGAGAGTATATCTCGAATTCCACACTGCCTACTTGTGGACCTTGAAATTCCCGAAGCCTTACATCCTCAGCAATAGTTGGCGCCCGATTCACGATCTACTCGGCACCGCACGAACAATATTCTTGAAATTATGTGCTTTTAGTTTACACAAGAGAGCACCCTGTCTGCACACGACGGACCACCACCACGACAACCATCACAAAAACACAAAACCAGACCTGAACTCCATGCGTTTACCGTAGAGCGCTGAGCATTCAACGACAACGGGCAGCTGTGAACTACGATGGCTTTATAGTAACGCTCACATTGTCGTTCGTGCGAGAACTAGTTATGGTCTGTGTGTGGTATTTGTTGTAATTAAGAGTTATGCCATGGGTCCGGTTCATACCATTTCCTTTCCGGTCCATAAGTTCAGTCTTTGCACTGTTGTTTCTGACACTTGCATTTCAGAGAGACAGGCTTTCAGGATCTTCACGGGAATTATAACGTTTGGCATGTAATGGTGTAACGGGTTAAAACTTCGATGATGTTGCATGTCAAGGGTCTAGGATGTTTACCTGTGGTTAAGAGTTTAGAGCGTCTGGCTTTCATTTGCCGCGTCTTGGGACCAGGGTCTTAAAACACTTAACCTCAAATTTAGACCCCAAGCCATATAAACCAAAGCATAATTATGAGCCCTATAGGCCCCAAACCTTTAGCCCTTAGTGTTTAAAGTTTGTTAGTTATTGGGTTTGGGTCAGGGCTTGGAGGCTGGGATGTTCTGCGGTTTGGGATTCTTGTGTTAAGGTTGGGGTTTTCGAGGTTGGGGTTTTAGGTTTTAGGGTTTGGGTTTGGGATACAGGGTTCAGGGTTTAGGGCCAAGTTTAGGGAAGATTGACTGCTTCATCCCAGGCAAAATCTGACATACCCGGAGCAGCTTGTCATCTATCCTGACGTCCGCCGGCTGACACCCTGGAGCCCAAAAGCCCTGAACCCGTAATATAGGGCGGCAATAATTTGAATATGGTTTTGGGGCCCATTATACTATAAGTATGGCAAGGAAGTCCCCAAATAGTATACGTAAGTATTTATATATGTCCCTATAGTAGGTTTTTTGTCTGGGCTTTCTGAGTCACGGAGTGCTGGCATCCTTTCGGGCTTACGGTCTACCCTAACCCCAAATATCCTACCTTTTTGAGGTTTCTTTATCATGATTTCCCTATATAAGTCCTTGAAAGGTAGGTTATTTGGGGTTAAGGTAGGGATTGGGATCCGGAGATTTTTATTCTACCCTAAACCCGAAACCCTAAGCCCTAAACCCTAAACCCTACACGAAAGCTCTCACCCTAAACCCACGCAGAACCCTGACACCCTCGAGAGACGAGCCCGGAACCCGGCGCCTGCAATCCTGAAGCCCCTAAGTTAGGGCTTAGGGTTTACCTTAACCCTGCACAACCTACCCTTCTAAGGCTCCTTACTATGATTTCCTTATAAACGTCCTTATAAGGTAGGTTATTCCGGATTAAGGTAGCGTTTAGGGTTTAGGGAATAGGCTTAGTTAGGACTCAGGGCTTACTAAGCCTTAAAGGCTGTGCCCGGAAAAGCCCAGACCCCGTAGATTAATATACCCTGGCCCCATAATCCAAAAATCTTAGAATTCACAGGAAGAGCCTGAAGACCCAAGGTGTCCTAATCAGGTTCCTATATAAGAGCCCTAATAGAAGCTTGCAGATCCCTCGGAAACAGCCCTTAACAGAGCCCTGAAGACCCAGGGATTCTGAATCAGGCTCCTATATGAGACCTTTTTCTTAAGCTATCAAGGGTTGAGTCGGTAGGATACCTGAACATTGGACTTTCCTTATGATGGGGGGTCCTGGCTGAACCCTAAACCCTAAACCCTAAATCCTAAACCCTAAATCCCAAACCCCTAAACCCTAAACCCTATTCCTTAAACCCTAAACCCTAAATCCTAAACCCTAAATCCCAAACCCCTAAACCCTATAGTCCTTAAACCCTAAGGCCCCTTCATATTCGAGGCCCGGGGCTCCGCCGCCAGCTTCGGCGTCTTCGGAGTGCTTGCGATGCTGCTGTCGCAGTTCTTCTGAGAGCTGTCGTTCAGGGTTTAGGGGGTTAGGGTGTAAGGTCCAGGGTTTAGGGGTTTAGGGGTTTAGGGGTTTAGGGGTCAGGGTTTAGGGTTTGGGGGTTTAGGGTTTAGTCAGGGTTTATCAGGGTTTGGCGTTTAGGGTTTATCATGATGGCTTTTTCTGCGGGCTTACACGTTGAAGAAGTGTTCGAGGAGGAGTTTGCTGTTTCAGGCTTTTGACGGGGTCTATAATTCTATACGGCTTAGTAGATTAACATGCTGAAATTACGTCAAAGGACCCCTTTAAAGCGAACCCTAGAGATCCATCCCTTAAAGGAACCCTCAAAGGGAACCCACAGTATTCTCAGAGCTGGGCTTCAGATTTTCTGAGAAGTTTGCATCTACTGTGGAATGCAGGGTCGCAGTGCGCCTGCAGTCAGATCAAAAAAGTCCGTGGGTTGAGGTTTTAGGTTTTAGGGCCTAGGGCTTCTAGTCTCTAGGGTGTAGGCTTTTTAAAGGATTTAGGGTTCAAGGGTGACGTTCTGCAAAGAACACGTCAGACTTGGAGGCTTACTGTGTAGGCTTCGGAAATCAGGGATTATAGGGTGTCTCTTTACCCACAAACCCTCCTTCCTGGCAAGTTTTCGACTTGTTGCGTGTTTCTTTCACTCATGTTGCCCACTCCCAAACTGTGTTGAGCAGACTTGCGCCCTCACCCCGAGATCTGCGACAGTCTCGAAGTCCCCTCTTTAGACGTCTGAGGGACTAGTATTCGTATCCCTCCCCCAAAAGGTTTCCCCTACAGCCCCGGAGGACTTTGTAGTACGATATACCTGCAAACCCTATTCCAAAATCTAGGCCCCCATATGACCCGAAGCTCGAGCGCGAAAATCCTTTGCAGAAGCCTATCCCTCGCCGCTGCCATGGCCAAAACGTCCCAACCTGGAGTGGTTTAGGGTTTAGGGCCGTTTAGGGTTCAGGGTTTAGGGTTGTAGGGTTTAGGGCTTTAGGGTTTTAGGGCTTTTGGGTTTTAGGGGTTTAGGGTTTGAGGGGTTTAGGGTCGAACCCAAATCAATTCTAGAGCCGTAAACCCGAAGAGCCGGAAGCCGCCAACACCCGAAACTGAACATCCTCAAGTCCTTAACCCAAGAGCTGCTAACGCACCCCAGATCGATCCGATGTAATAAATGTCGGTTTAGGGTTTAGGGTTTAGGGTTTAGGGTAGGGTTGGGGATTTAGGATTTCGATCTCTTCCTGCAACACAGCAAGAATCACCTGTGTGTGTGTGTTTTGATGTGTTTGCTGTGGTCGTCGTCGCTCGCGTCGTCGTTGTTGGTTCTCTCTCTTTGATATAGATTAGAAGCCTGACTGATTGAGGATCTAACTACGGTTGATGACATAAATCCTGCATTACCCATAGTAAGGAATACACCATAATTCACATAGTTTAGGGTCCTTCAGGTAATGCAGGATTTCTATCATCAACCGTATTTCTGACGGTGCCTTACTAGAATTACAGTAAGGTATACATCTAAACCAAAGGAACCTATTCTAATCGCGAAGGCCCCTATAGTAAAGCCATCGAATCAATGGCCCCTACCCCAAGGGTCCAAGTATCTAATAATCATACGCTCTCCAAAATCCTAACCTACATAACTACTATCCTAAAACCGAGTACCTATTTACCGGGTCCTTTGGACCCTTGGGGCTACATGTTGGCTCCACGAAAAAGTGTCTGCACCCAGCCCTGAACCCTAAAAGAGCCGCGGTTTGGGGTTTTGGGGTTTAGGCTTTGTAGGGTTTACGGTTTAGGGCTTACCTTAAACTTCCTGGACCCTAGCCCTTACAGCTATTACCTATAGTGTCCATTGTAGTTCCTATTGGTTAACCAAAAAAAGGAACTACAATGGAGACTATAGGTAGCCCTAATCTGCAGCATTTCGCTTCAAGTTGGCTGCCAGCCCTGGCTTGTCAGCCCAGGCCCCGGTACGACCGAGGGCCCTTGGAGTTCAATGAACCCCACTAAGAAGCTTGAGGGGCTGGGGTTGGGGGTTCAGGGTACAAGCCAACGTCCCCAACGCCCTAAACTTCCTAAACCTTGAAGCAGTATGTCCGAAAGTGCGACAGGCCTAGATTCCTGGATACCCCAGGCCTGCAATGACTCGGTTGCCTTTGTGTTTTGAAACACATGTTTGCATCGGGACATCATGTTATCAGGGATGCCACTTTTTATGCACGGTCTAAAAGAATAAGCCCTTATGTTCCAAAGCTCTCAGATGGTGCCAGAGCATGTGGCTGCATAGGGTGTTCTTGAAGATGTCCTTTGAGGGCGGGATCATCATGCCAAGGGGTTCTATGATTTAGATTCGCAGTATTCAGCAGCATTATCTCCACACAGCCCCTACGTGCTTGTAGTTCCGCTTCGTTCCAGACCAGGCTAATGTAGGAACCATACATAATATATGGATCCTAATATATTGGGGTAACAGGGCCAGGGTTTCTTAATCTGGCCCAGTTTTCAGACGCCTTGATAGGCCATGGAGCGGGGCTCTTCTACGCTCTGCACTTGGCCCAGGCCTCGCCTTACATAGGCGCTTTTGCGCCATAGGCTCCGGAACGGCAGCCTCGCTTCGCCAAGTTACTTAGGCAGCACGGACATGAGACGGAGGCCTTTTGCCTTCAGATTTGCCTACCCTACAGCCCTACACCGAGAAGACGGGCGACATTACATGGCGAAACCGCGAAGGGCCTCGTTGCATCACCGTGGCCCCGGAGCTACGACATGGAGAAAGCCTTACCCCAAAACCCCTGAACCCTACACCCTAAACCCCTAAACCCTAAACCCCTAAACCCCGAAACCCTAAACCCCTAAACCCCTATAAACCCTAAACCCTAAACCCCTAAACCCCTAAACCCTAAACCCTAAACCCCTAAACCCTAAACCCCTAAACCCCTAAACCCTAGACTCTAAACCCCTAAACCCTAAACCCTACCCACCGGAAAACTCGTCACCTTTCGCGCTGCCGCCTTGGAAGGGTGGACAGCGAGAACCAGGCATGAGGTTTTGGGTTCTGGTGTTTAGGGGTTTAGGGTTTAGGGGTTTAGGGGTTTAGGGTTTAGGGGTCTAGGGTTTAGGGGTTAGGGGTTTAGGGGTTTAGGGTTAAGCGTCCCTACTAAGCTACATACTGAACATCCCAAAACCCATCAAAACCGTGAAACACTTGTAGAACCTCTTTGCAACCGCTATCCGAAAACACTCTATAATCCTACAAGCTTGAAAGGGAACCTTACTTAAAGGATCATGGGACTTAGTAACTAGGCTATAATCGGGGTTATAGGTCCCCTTAGTGGGGTTATCCTACTTATTATAACCTACTTATAACCTTACTTACTAAGTCCCCTAAGCCTTTAAGTAAACCCTAAACCCTTAAATGGAACCCTATTATCTAACCCTATAGCACCCTTAAACGGAACCCTAAACCCTTACATACTAAGTCCTATGCGCCTTTAAGTACAGAAGCCCCTGGAGGGGCCCATGAATGCACCCTTAACGGAGCCCTGAGCCCTAAACCTTAACCCCTTAACCCCAAAAGCCCTGAACCCGTGGACCCTACACCCCTAAACCCCAAATCCTAAATCCCTAATCCCTAAACCCCTAAACCCTAAACCCCTAGACCCTAAGGTGGTCATCATGTTTTCCTGGTTGACTGGCGGAGGCGGCATTTCGTCTGCGCCTCAGACGTCAGGCTGTAGAGCTTTTAGGGCTCTCCGGGTTGAGGGTTTAGGGTTTGGTGCTTTGAGTTCAGAGTTTAGGGCTTTCAGGGTGGAGGGTGGAGGGTGGGGAAGGTACCGAAAGTATCCCTAACCCCTAGACACCAAAACATCAATCTAACACCCTTGTCGGCAGGTTTACAAGTTGTTTCGTTGAGGGTTGCGTACGATTTTTGGCTTTGATACCCGTTGCTATTGGGCCTTTAAGGCAAGCACTGCTCTCTCAACAGCGTTGGTTCCGGGATCGACTTTATACATTGGACCGGAATCCCTAAACCAACAAACCCGAAGCAAGCTCTGCATGGACTACATGGGAGTTTCCGAAAATTAGGGGACCCTAATATAGTACCCTAAATAGTAGGATCCTTATCATAAGGACCCCAAAATAAGGTACCCCTAATTTTCGGAAACTCCCACATTACGGGTTCGAAAGCTTTGTGTGAAATCATCCCGGGTCCGTCTCTGTGGAACCATACACTATAGACGTCCCCCGAACCCTCTCCCAATAATGAATGCCATCATGTCAGCAGCTTGCCTTTTTCAGTTTGTGTTTCAGCTATGTTCTGTTATTTTGCGCAGTCTGCGGTTCCGTTGCGGTGTTGTTGTGCAGGCAGCAGCGCTCCTTGTTTGTGTAGTTTGGTAGGTTTGCTGGCTTTTGACAACGACCCTATACACTTATCCGCATCTTTCATAAGGTTTCCAAGGTCTTGACATGAAGCAGCATCGGCATTCCCTTGCATTGCTTCAGGCTTATCAGTGTTCTGGTCGTACTTTTCTTCTTGATCACCCATTTTGGTTAGGATTCCACACAAATTACCTTAACAAGTACGTGTGTGTATATATATATATACACACGTATAGGCCTAGTTGTATATGTGTACGTATGCACATCATGTTTATGAGTATGTATATGCAGATATCTATGTGTCTGTCTATCTGCCTATCTGTGTATCTATCCATCTACCTATCTGTCTCTCTACACATACACAGATATAACCGGTTTAGACCTCCGAGACACTGCGGCAAGGGTGACCCCGAACTATGACTCCTCAATTGAGCCTGGCAAGAAGGGGATGCTCACCGAGCCGATCGAGGCCTGGCGTTTGGGGGGATTTAGAATTTAGTGGGGTTTTAGGGTTTAGGATTTAGGACTTAGGGCTTAGGGTTTAGGGTTTAGGGTTTCTAGTTTCTAGGGTTTAGGGTTTAGGGTTTAGGGGTTTAGGGGTTTAGGGTTTAGGATTTAGGACTTAGGGCTTAGGGTTAGGGTTATGGGGATTTTCAGGGGTGTAACGGCGCCCAGAACATTTTCTGCCAGGGCTTTTCTTTTATTGAGTGTGTTTGTAGAGTTACAAATCCTAGACCCTAAAGCCTAGGTTTGTAGGGGATTGTACATTGAGGCTCACTTTCCAGAAAGTTGTCTCGTGGATTTAGGATGATTAGTGCTGGGAATACCTGTGCTTTACTTTACAAGAAGAGTAAGAGGATAATGATGTTCCAACTCTTCGGCTTCTACTGCTAGGCTTGCGATCGTGTGAAGCGCTAGTTAAGACTGACTTAACCTACCAAACCGTACTTTTTTGTAGGTTCTTATTATAAACCCTAATATGGAATTTATAGGGACCCTACTTTTTGTAGGTTTTGGTAGGTTAGGTTAACTTAACAAGGAGCCTGTCTCTGGAGCCAAACCTCAACCCTACACCCGAAACCCTTTTTTCCCGTACTTAAAGGCTTAGGGGACTTAGTAAGTGAGGGTTTAGGGTTCCTTTTAAGAGTACTATAGGCTTAGATAATAGGGTTCCATTTAAGGGTTTAGGCTTTACTTAAAGGCTTAGGGGACTTAGTAAGTGAGGTTATAAGTACTTAGGGGACTTATACCCCCAATTATAACCTACTTACTAAGTCCCGTGATCCTTTAAGTATTGCTATACTCATTAAGAGAGGCGTCCTGCTAGCCCTCAGTCGCCAAGGCCACATGCAGAAAGCCCTCCACGTTCCACTTCGCTTAAAGGGTCATGGGACGTAATAAGAGCCCACGTGCCCTGAAGTGCTCGATAGCTGAGTAGCTGAGTGGGTGCACTTGAATCCCTACTGGGTTTGGGCAAGGAAGGCAAACCATGAACCCCGAGCGGGTGCTTGATGTACGGGCCACCTTCGAAAGGAACCTAGATATTGCTGGCAAGATATTCTTGTGCTCTCTGCGCCAGGACATGACGACGGAGAAATTCAAAGTGGCGCGGTTGTCAATTTAGGATTTGCTTTCACCTGCCATGACCTATTATTTCATAGAGTGATGATGCATTGCAGAGCTCAGACTGTGACACTTAATAAACACATCGAGCATAATTTGACAAGTCCGCTGATCCTTCCTGCAGCCCAACTGTCCAATCTCCTGTGGATAGCAGTTACTTTGGCACAGACAAGGTTTCGACATAGTAAGTTTGGGACCAAACCGTATAGAACATGAGATTGCTTAGATGGTTGGTCTCTGTCTTTGAGAGTTGATAGAGGAGGATCCCTTCAACCTCAAACCCTAAACCCTGAACATCCCTGAACCTATTGCAGGATGATAACTCGTAGCACTTTTTGCTTACGTCAGTGACCGCTGTTCCGTCTATCTGGGCTCCTCATGGGCCATCCTTGCAGAATCAGGGGAGATAGTAAGGTTGTAACCGTAAGATTAAGTTTGAATGTACAGATACACACTGCATATAAGTGTGTATACAGATATATAATGCAGATATGTCTGCATAAATAATCAGGTGCGTGTGTGTGGTACTGTACAATAAAGTGCGCTGATAAAGGAGCATCTGACCCCAGCATTTGAGCGATTGACTAAGTACCTTGAGCCTTTTAGCAGCCAGCAAGTGCAAAGCGTTTGGCGAGAGTGTCCCGTCAGAATCCCGCAGCACTTCATGGGATTGACTATCTAATTTGTCGTGTATAAGATGGAGGCCCGAAGAAGTTACAGCAAAGCCCAGGAAGTTGGAACATGGGTTTAGGCGGTTTAGGCAGACTTGTGCTAGGATCCCTGATACTTTACCTTAACGGCACCAAGATTATGATGTTCCAACTTTATGACTTCTACTATAGCTGCCCTAAGCCCTACACCCAATATGCTGAAGAAGCTAGCACCCAGGAAGCTTGTGATTTATCTGCACTTGCAGGTTCATGGGACTTAGGAAGCAAGGTTATCAGTAATTGAATTGGGGTCATCAGTACCTTAAACTTCATGCTGTAGCCACTCTAATCATAACCCTAATTACTAAGTCCCATGACCATTTATTTGCACCTGATTCTCTTGGCTGACCTTGCGCCCGACACGATAAACCTTCTATAGGGGCCTGAATAAAATTACCTATACTATACTATTTGGGGGGTTCCTTGTTTGAAATACGCCAAAACCCTATTCTGATAAGTGCGGCCCCAACATTACACCCTGGGGTTTGAGGAGCCCCCCATTTGTGCGGTTGGGCTTTACCTGCCCCTGCTGTGAAATTGCCTGCTGGATTCCGAGGATGCCTTTTGGCGGCCTGGCAGCATTTAGCTAGGTAGGGCTTTGGGACATTTTATATTTTCCCTTATTGGGCTTAAGAGGATCTTATTTACTAATATTTTTCAATAGCTTTAAAAGCCCCACCTAGTTAGTCTTCAGGATTCCTCAACCCTAAACCCTTCACAAGGCGGCGGCAGCCATTTGTGGTTTAAGGCTTCCTGCATTACTTGGAGGTTTTTAGTTACCAAGTCCCGTGACCCCTTATAAGTAGACCCTAAAACCCTTAGTATGGAACCCTTGAAGGAGCCCTTCAATCTAAGCCATTTACAGGTGGGTAGCTATTAGGTGGGTAGTTTCCCATAAGCCTCCCATACCACTCCTATAAGGTAAAGGGGGTCTTATGGGAGTACTATGGAAGAAGAACTACCCNGTGGGTAGCTATTAGGTGGGTAGTTTCCCATAAGCCTCCCATACCACTCCTATAAGGTAAAGGGGGTCTTATGGGAGTACTATGGAAGAAGAACTACCCACCTGTAAGGGGCTTCTATTCAAGGAACCCTTAAAAGGAGCCCCTCAAGTTACCCTTTAAGCAAGGGAGCTTGGATATCATGGGCTGTCTGTTTCATGAGCTATATACAGTGTAGAATTTAGGGCTTATAGGGTTTAGGGTTTTAGGGTTTAGGGTTTACACTTTTGATTTCAGGGCCTGGGGTTTAAAAGGGTTCAGGGTTTACACTTTTGAACTTAGGGCTTCTAGAGTTTAGTTTAGGGTATAGGGTGTAGGGTTTAGGGTTCAGGGTTTAGGGTTTAGGGTTTTCGACGTTAGACTGTAGGGTCTAGGGGTTCGGGCTTCGAGTTTCATGTTTCCGAGCCAAAACCCTAAGTTTCTAAGGACTCATATATTCAGGCTGTTGGGCTCAAATCTCACATATATATATATACTTAGCAGCTGAGTGGACACACTTTACACTTTTTGGGATAATAGTACCCACTATAAAACTGAAAGTGTAAACTTTTTGGGGCTTATGAACTCAGCAACTAAGTATATAAAGCTTTTGGGCTATCTTGAGCTCCAGGGATATTTGCAGTTACGTCCGGTTTTTTGAATCCTTGCTCTATGGACGTTTGAACTGTATCACTTATTCCCTAGACACCAACCAAATTAATTTCAACTGACTATCATACTCTACTGACTCTCCAATGCCAAATAGAATTCCCTTGATGAAACCGGTGTCATAATGTGCAGTTTTAATCAGAAGCCGCGTGCCGTCAGCCCTCAACCTCCAAATTAGACCGCCAGTCCCTCTTCCTCAATCCCTTAGTCTTAAACTCTATCACAAACCCCAGAAAGTTTGGAGTTAGGATGATTGGTGCTGGGATTCCCTTAATACCTCTGAAACCCTGTATCTTTAAGCCCTATGCACCTCAAACCTTGAAGCCTCCGAACAGATCCTTCGATTCTCGTTAAGACTCTAAGGCTAAGTCCCCGGAGTTTCAACTCCAAACCTAAGCACCAAGTTACCTATAATGCTGTAAGACTATAATACTATAATACGCTAATCCTATAATACTAGAGTGACCCCTCACATCAACCTCTAAGAGGGCTAAACACGGTTTAGGGGCTTAAGGTTTTGGGGCTTAGAGTTCAGGGACCTGAAAGCCAAAGCTCTACCTCTCCCTGTAAACCTTCTCAAGCCCGAGGGTAGATACATTGGTCCCGAAGTACCCATATAGGGGCTACTTTAAGGCCAAAGTATACACTACTTGGGTACCTGGACCCTTAAACCCCAAACTCAAAATCCCTTCTAGAACCGTTTTAGAACCCGTAAAGGCACCCCTTGAAAGAACCGTATTTGGGTACATGGATCTTTTGGGTGAGCCTCCCACAAGAAGATCAGGAACCCCATGCTCTAGGGTTCTGGGGTTCAGGGTTTAGGGTTACTTAAAGGCTCATGGGGCGTAGTAAGTAAGGGTTTAGGGTTCCTTTTAAGAGTACTATAGGGTTAGATAATAGGGTTCCATTTAAGGGTTTAGGGTTCACTTAAAGGCTCATGGGACGTAGTAAGTAAGCTTTTAAGTAGGCTATAATTAGGATCACCCCACTTAGGGGACTCATGACCCCAATTGTGACCTACTTACTAAGTCCCGTGATCCTTTAAGTACCCTAAACTCCCCCATTATAGAACCCTTAACAGATTTCTAAACCCTAAAGAATCCCTTAAAGGAGCCCTTTAAGGAACCCCAGTTACCCGTAAACCCCAAACCCTTAGGGAAGTGTCCAGAGCCTCCCGGAGCGCTGGCCCAGGAAGTGGGTTCCCAACCAGGAGAGCTGAGTCGCAACTGGCGCTAGGGTTGTGGGGCTTGTAGGGTTTAGGGTTTAGGGTTTATAGGGTTTAGGGTTTAGGGTAGGATTTATTAGGGCTTGTAGGGCTCATAGCTTTTATACCTAAAGGATCATGGGACTTAGTAACTGGGGATATAACTGGTGTAGCTGTGCTCATGATTACATATGACCCCATTACGGTACTTATATCCTGACTTAGCATCTGGGTTCGAGTGTTGAGTGTATTCGTCCCTCACCTGCACCGTTCTATTTCAACAGCAATGGCGAAAGCGACGAAATCGAAACATGAAGCTTCTGGATTAACTCCTGAGCCACTATCCCGACGGTTGAAACTTAGCGATGAGGAGGAAACCAAAGAAGAATCAGATGAGCTGATGAACCAGACGGAGGCAGCCCAAGATATCCTAGCAGAGCTCAAGAACATGAAGGCACAGACGGCTTTTCTTCTAGCTCAACAAGCTGACAATTTGAGGGAAAAGGTACGCAAAGAGTTTGTTGTCGCGGGGTGGTCTATGTTCGCAGCTGACTCTGAAGACTTGGAAACACAGGGAGTCCAGTTGGAAACGCAGACAGAGTCCCGAGAAAGATGGGTGAAAGAGCTGGCAAAAAAGGCGGGCATCACAAGCTTTTACTATCGTGACTGGACCTTCTCGCACCAGACTCGTGGTGAGGCTTTATCCCCCCTGACGATCGTCACCGTGTCCCAGCCGTGGCAACGCAACAAACTCTTCGATTACACCAAAAAGCATGCAGGAACAGACAAGTTGAAAGAGCGTTTTTTCTTGAAGGAAAGGGAGGAGCAAGACTGGAATCGCATAACCGAGAAGTTCGGCAACTTTCAGGGCTCTTCGCACACGAACGCAAACCACCTCAAAGTGCAACCCCAGATCAGTTTGTGGGATAGAATCACCGGCCTACCCTTGAAGATTGCAATGACCGTTGCCGAGCAAGCAGGAATCTCTTTTCGTCACAATTGGAGGGATCTTACTCTCACTGAGAAAGATTCGGGGGAATACGTGTTATGGATCCACTACTCGCCTGACGACGGCACCGTCATCGTCTACCTGAGCGAAAAGCACATTCCCGACCGCACGACCTTCACGCACACATACGAAGCCAGGTTCAATGAGATCCTCAATGGTGGTAAGACCAAAGGGAAGGGGAAAGGCAGAGGTACAGGAAGCCAAGACAAGGAACCATCTTTGCCGATGACACATTCAGCACACGCGCGTTGTTCCAAGTTTCCCTTCTCGTTGAAAGCCAGGGCGGTTCCGGATCTCGAGAATCACTGGGATGTTTGGCGCACTCTTTGGAATGAAGCCGTCAAGAAAGCCTGCAGCCCCTACACCGTGATGACATCGTGAACCCTTCATCCGCGAGTTCTGAAACAAATGAAAGCCATACCAGTTTTCTGTTCGTTTCACCATTCCAGGCATGTTCCTGAGGTTTTTTGTAATCCGCAGCACCGTTCGAGGAACCGTCCGAACAAAATCGAAATCAAAGAAAATAACTCGCACAAACACGGAATCTCAGATTTACGCCATCAGCAGCCATCACATACTAAGCATCAAAAAAGCAAACGTTCCCTGAGTATTCATCGCAGCTATTGCTGCAAGACCGCAGGGTCTCTCGAGGTATTCTCTGGATACTTACGTCGTGGCTCCGGCCACAAGACCTCCGGGTCTCTCGAGGTAATCTCTGGGTATTCTCAACCTCCTCAAATTGT
>BGNK01003706.1:17465-67920 GCA_003297005.1 Symbiodinium sp. clade A Y106 | reverse complement strand
GTTCTGCGGTCGACACAGATGCCTGTATTCATGTGTCTGTAATATTTTAATTCTATCGTCAGTGGAGTCGAGAGCCTGAGCTCAACAGACTGTGTCGACCCATAGCCTGGCCTACATCACTCTGGTGGGTTTTTAGTCCACGGGCCTTAAAGGACACGGTTTTTTCCCACCGGACAGCCTAGCTGCTGAGACCACCGACCACTAGCCGTCAGCTCACCTGTTGAGGAGAAATATGACAGNTTTTTCCCACCGGACAGCCTAGCTGCTGAGACCACCGACCACTAGCCGTCAGCTCACCTGTTGAGGAGAAATATGACAGCAAGTCAATCCCAGCCATGTCTATCATTGAATCATATATTATACATTCTTGTGCCTGCCTGTCTGTTTGCAGGTCGTGCCAGAGACGATGCGCTGGTGGCCTCGCTTCTGCAATGTAAGGCTTTGCACATTGATTGCTCTCATTGGCAGTTGTGCCCAGGTCATCACCGCTCGTCGAGGTCACCGCCAGTCACAGTCAAACAGCAGTGGGTCGGTAAGCACCGCATCAACTATTTTTCATGTTTTTCATTCATACGTTTTTTGGGCTCCCAGTGCAACACGCACGAAAAACACTTTGGTCAACACTTTGGTCAGCATCATGAGCAGGATCCGTAGGGTTTTGATTAGCATCATGAGAGCAAAAAATAGCACTGAGCATCAGCTATACGGCAGCTATGTATCAGCTATCCAGCAACAGAGNTTGATTAGCATCATGAGAGCAAAAAATAGCACTGAGCATCAGCTATACGGCAACTATGTATCAGCTATCCAGCAACAGAGTTAAGAAGTTTTCGGCCAAGTCGTAACGCAACAGTCTGTGTGTTGCAAAGGCCGACTTGCTTCCGGGAAGGAAAGGATCTAGAATCTAAAGGCAACAGTTGAGGAGGGTTTACAACCTGCTATGTTGTAGGGGTTGTTTGCTGTGTGGGCCCGTTTGTTGTTAACAAATGATGATTGCAAATAACGGCTCAGAACCTACTGTTTGGTGGGCTTGCTGTGTTTCCCTTCCTCACAAAGACACGGATTAGGTTTTTGGGGTTGAGGAAACCGGAAAATAGGTTCAAAGCAAACACCGAATTCACGAAACTGCACACCCCAAAAACACCGAAATCCTGTGAACCCCGAAAGCCCCAGACCCCTCCCAAGGGAAGCCTTATATAGGAGCCCTAAAGACCCCGCCCCCCCCCCCCTCAAAAAAAAAAGAAAAGACAAAAAAGGGCACAACACAACAGCTCGAAGGAGCGGAGGCGAAGCACCACATCGGAGTTCCTGGGCTCTGCTCTAGTGGGGTTTTAGGGTTTAGGGTTTGGGGGTTTAGGGAAATTAGGGGTTTGGGGGTTTAGGGGGTTTAGGGAGTTTAGGGGTTTGGGGTTGTGTAGGGGTTTAGGGGTTTGGGTTTAGGGCTTAGGGCTGTGCAGGTTGAGTTTTTCCGTTTTCAATTTAGGGGTTCATGGACTTTTAGTGTTTTGAGGCTTTCAGGCTTTCGGGGGATTCGCCCTACAGTTTTTGCTGGTATTCCAGGATGCTCCCTGTTTGTTGTTTCCTTGGGTAGGGAAGCAAAAAACCTGAATGCCCCTGAACCCTATAGAGCTTAACCCATCAGCTCCACACCCGAATTTTCCGTGTCATGCACCGGCACCCGAAGTCTCCGAAGAACTGCAGCAGCCAAGGCTTTCGATCATCTTCAAGGCAAATTTCCTATCGAATTTCTTCTGGAGCGTGCTGCTGGGCCCGGCAATGCCAAGGAATGTAATATGGGCGGTCTGAATAATACATAATAACAGTATACTCTGCCACAAACCATTATTCTAACTATGAGGGCCTTTACATTCTATGAAACGATGTGTTTTCCTTTCTCTTGTATCTTAAACTTGGTTTTCCTTGACAAAAACCCAGGCGTACTGGTATCAGTACACAGAGTACTACCTCCTGCCGCACATGCGACATTTCAGGGGCATCGCGGATCTACTGGATCAGCTGCAAGACTACACAAGAGAGCCCCGGTTTGCAGTCAGCAATTGATGAGAGCTGCTTATGCTTTGCCCGAAACTCATATGGCTTTGTTTCGACCCTAAACCTAGGAATCTTCTACTATAAGCCATGCACAACAGTCGCATGATCTTGCTATGGCCCTCCGGGCTCTTCGTGCTTACTCTTCGGATGAATGGTTTAGGATGTGGTATTCATATCAAAAAGCCGCTCTCTTAGATTGTGGTCTTTCTGGGAGGGAGTACCACCAACAAGTTTTGGGTTTTAGGTGGTTTATAAGTGTATTATGCAGTTGCATCAGTGATATATGCCAGAGCCCTAAGCCTGAAGCCCTCAAGCACTAAACTTCACTAAACTCCAGCAGTCAGGAGGATGCGCTGGGGGACAGCCGTCGCATCGCTGTCGAGCAGGCCAAGAGAGAGGCGTATGTGATCAGCTGGATGGGGACGACGATTGCAAATGCCATCGCTGGACGATGAAAAAAATTCTGTTTCAATTTGCCTGTTAACTCTTCCGAGTCCTGCAGGGCTCGGGGCTACACGATGGCCTTAATAGAAAAGATACTTTTTTAGGAAGCCACTTACGGAAAGCCTTCTGAAGAGGAGAAGCTGCCACCGGAGAACTTCCCGCCGCTTTGGGCGCGTCGGGGCCCTGGCTTTCCAAGGGCTTCGAGCTTTTCAAAACGAGTTCTGTTTCCCTTAAAGGAGCCCTTAAGGGTTCCCTTAAAGATCTACGAGGGTTCTTATAAAGGGTATGTTCTCGGTTCCGATGAGAGGTACTATAATTCAGGGTTGCCGTAAGGGGTACCAAAAGCTCACTGATGGAAGTCCAGAGTTATAGAGTGTAGGGCTCATCATTGAAGCATTGAAACCTAAGGAATAGGGTGTAGGGCTTCGGGTGCTCAGGCGTTTGGGTTCGGATTGTCAGTTGAGGATTCCTAGGCAGATATCACAGCATGCTGTTATAGCATCGAACCCTTTCCTGAATGTAGGTTTGTGTGTTCAGTCATCCTGTCGCAAAGGGTGCATCGTTCAGGGTTGAGAAGTCTGCTCTAAGCCGTAGGCCCAGGAGGATGGTCCTACATTCGGGTGCTGGGGAGTATGTATGATGTCTGCATGGCTCCTTGGAAGCAGGCTGTCCCTTTTGGGGGTAGGGATACTTGTGCTAAGCCTGCCAAGCCTTGCCTCAGCAAAAGCTCGTCTTCTCACCGCAGAGCCGTAGAAACCGGCACCAGAAAAAGAAGTGAAATCTTAACTAAAACGAAGCACACATCCTTAGCGCAGACCGTCACGAGCACCCACACCCGCACGCACGAACACAGGGCACCTGTTTCGATTCCACTTTTCAAGGGGACTTCCATGAGTACCAAAAGCTACTTCTTGTTCTGGCCTTCTATGACTATCTGCGACTTCTATACTGGGATGCATCATTCCAGACTGCGGGTAGAGCTCCTCACCGATAGGTGTGGATTGAGCTACAACTTATTGGCTGTAAACTCAACTTTTCAGCTTTTGGGGTTCTTATAAGGTAGTCGATTCTGAAAGTTTCAACTTTTATTCCCTTGGGTTTTGGGCCAGTGAGACAAAGCCAAGCCTTGAGTCTTGTGCTTTAAAATAGTGAATGCCATGCACCAACCCTCAAGCCTAAACCCCTAAACCCACAATCCTATAAACCCTAAACCCTGTAAAGGAACCCTATAGTACCCTTAAAGAGGACCCTACTATAGGACCCTGCGGCACCCTAAACCCCAAAACCTCCCTGAAACCCTCCTTGCAAGGCGGCAGCGAAGCATACCCGGAGCGAGCCGCCCAGATGCAAGAAAGTGATATAGGGGCCTGAAGATTTACCTATATTCTTCCTTAGGGTTCCTTATTATATATACTGTAGTATACACCGAAACCCTAATTATTAAGGCCTCGAAATTATGGACGAACTCGGTCCCCAAACTTTTCGGCCTTGGGGTTTCCGCACAAAGCCGAGCCCGAGGCCGGGAGCAGAAAAACACCGAAAGCCCGGTGAACTTGAAAAGAGTGCGAAAAAGGGCATTAATAATTAGAATATATGTAAGGGCTACTATAAGGGTACTATGCTATAGGGGCCTAAATAAGTACCTATACTATTTTTTGGGGGGGTTCCTTATTGTAATTATAGTATAATGGGCCCCAATACCACTGGCCATAGGCTCCATTTTTTTTGGGATTACCTTATAGGATTCAATGCATGAACCGCAAAAAGGAACTATTATGGAGCCTCTAGGTATCACGGCTCACGCTTGAACCCGAAACTTCTCGACAGTTGCGGGTTTAGTGTCCAATGATGCCTGCTTGGGGCTTGGAAAACTGCTGTCGGATGATTTGGCCACTAAGAACATGACGGTAAGAGTAGTTAGATCATGCTCAGAGTCCCGCGAGTGCTAGGCCCCAGTCAAAACCTCATCCAAAGTATAAGAAACCCCTGCCCTACACCTCAACCCCGAACCTTGAAAGTACTCCCAGACTCAAGCGTGCAATGCTGACTCGTCCTAGCTGCGAGACAAAAACTGCTTGTCCATGTTGTGTCCCTGAACCCTAAAACCTAGACCTTCGGGGCGCTGTGTCCGAGAAGCAGACAGTGCCTTGCGTAGAGAGGCTACTCGTTAATGAGTGTGCAGCGGTTAATCGGCCGTTGCAGTGGCCAAAGTGCTGTTGTCGAACCAGGAACCTCGCCCAGGCATGTCCGAGTGTGAGTGCTGAAACCCGAGTCCCTAGAGCCCTAAACCCCAAACCCGAAACCCTAGAGCCCTAAACCCTAAGGCCCTAAGCCCGAAACCCTAGAGCCCTAAACCCTCAGCCCGAAACCCTAAGCCCGAAACCCTAAAGCCCTTACAAACCCTAAGCCCGAAGCCCTAAAGCCCCTATAAACCCTAAGCCCGAAACCCTAAAGCCCTGAAGCCCGAGATTTAGAGGAAGCCGTGCTCCAGCTTCTTGGCCCTCAAGCTGAGGACCTTCTGCGGCAGGCTTTGGATTTCGTAAAGGGGCCAGGCTAACTCGTCGTAGTCATTTAGCTGTTGCAATACTGGATAGGATCTTGAGGTACCATTGTAGTATTCTGAGGTTATAAGGAACCCTATGGGACAAGGTCATACTATTTCTTAGTGTTCCTTCTTGCAAAACTAATTACTCGATAAACCTCCAGAACCTGTTATGGGAGATTGTGGAGGACGAAAGCAGCTTGGGAAATGGTGTGCGGCTTTACAAGGTTGCAGTGTCATGTAGTAGGCCTATGTACCAGGGCGTTAGCGGAGCGTAGTCGCAGCTTTGCCCGGCTATGCGGCATCGCATGTCGCAAGGATTTAGGTATCTCGTGCTTTTGTTGTTGTGCTTGGCTTCGTCATCTTCGAAGAGGTTTACACAGTTTGGTATGCCTGGTTGATCTTCTGGAGATTATCTATCGTGTTTTGTTCTTCATAAAGTAGTAGCTCTCGTCAGGCGTGACATCCCAAGGCAGGCAGTTCGAAGCTACTCTGCGGTGAAGCCATGAGCATCGGAGACATGCATGGTCTCATCCACAGCCTGTCTATCCCCAAAACTAATTGGTGTTTCTTACGGCATTGGCAGGACGAATGCCGGTGCCTGTAGGACCCTCCTAACGTATGCCGATTATGATGGAGGCCTTGTGATCTCGTGCTCCTTCCAAATGGGTAAAAAAGGGGCCTAAAGAATTACCAACACTACTTTGGGGGTTCCTTATTATAGTTCTTATAATATATTATACCCCCAAACCCTATTCTAACTATCCTTGCAACTATATCATTGAGGCTGCCATGGCTTGCAGCCACTGATAGATGTTCCAAAGTCATGACTCGGTTCCCGAAACCTCGGATGAACTCGACCAGCCCCTTTGGCCCTGCAGTCGCCAAAGCCTTGACTCAACACAGCAGCATCAATCATCCTAGTTGGAGTGTGAAGGCCCGTTCCTGAATTCCTTAGTCACCTTATCCATCTTACGTGGGCCACGAAGGAGTCTTAGCAGACCTTTTTGTACTTGCCATCCCTGAACCCCTTTTTTGAGGATCGCGAGAAGTAGCAAAGTAGGGTTATAAGTAAGAGAACTACGGCCATGTTCAGTTTATAACTTATAACCCCATCTATGGTACTTGTAACCTTTCTTGCCAAGTCCCCTAATCCTTTACGTATGAAGCCATTAGCACAAACCTCAAGCGAGATTGCGCCGCAGGCCGGACGCGACCCTGGTGCACGAAGCTTCACCCATCCACTGGCCTGGGGTGCGAGGGGCCTTCTTTGAGGGATGTAGGGCTGTGCATTGATTTACCGGAAATGACCCGACTTCCATCGTAATGCAACCGGTAATGCCAAGCTGCGCTTGGGCACTATAGGGCCCTAACTCTCGCCCCGAAAATCCATGAACAGTTGGGGTTTATATAGGGTTGATGCTTATAATTTCACAGTCTGCGCGAGCTGCCGGTGCCTGCTGTGGGTTGTGGGCAGTCCAGGCAGTCAGGAGCAATGCGAAGCCTTCGTACATCGCAGCAGATCCAAAGACGACGCCATAAACTCCTACATTCCCGCTATCTGACTACAAACTCTAATCTCCACCAACCGTAGGATGTAGGCCGCTCGTCCTAACCAAGACACAAAACGGAACAGCCCTTGTTTTTTTTGCAGGCAACCGTCGTTCTTGCGACCTTGCACGTCGAGCTGCGCTGCGCACTTCTGCTGTCATCCGATTAGTTGCTATGAATTGTTCAATACCCGACAATCCCCGACATATGGACGTTTCATGTTCCGATGAACGAGTATGGTTCTCAAGGCTTGATTACGTATGTGTGTGTGTACATTATAATATAAAGGGGTTGTTAGTGGTGTCCGCTGTGTTTTGCATTGAGGGGGCCCTTTTTGGTGGACGCCGTTCTTTGGATAAAGTACAGGCCTCATAGTCAAGTTATCGCGCCAGGGTGTTTTCAGATTCTCCAGGTGGGGCTTGAGTGTTTGTGTGGCCATCAGCTTGAAGATGTAGGATTTTTTACCGGCAGCTGCAAGCTACCGTGCAAGCTGAGTTGGACCAGTCGTCGTGAAGCCTTTCCTGACTCGTAAAGTTGAAACTCATTATAACCTTAGCCCACAGGCTGGCCTCAACTCCCAAACCCAAACCCTAAACCAGCAGACCCCCCAAACCCTTCCACTCTAAGCAGACAAAATTGATAAAGACCCAACTCCTGAACCGGACTATTGTCCATATTGACTTGTCCCGCGAACGAGCTGACTGGCCAGTCTTACTTAAAAACCTCTGGAAAGCCATGGTTTTGTAAGCCATGGTTTTTCGTCGTACTGCCCGTTAAGAACGGCTTCAACAATTTAGGATCTGAGTAGGTAGTGCGTGCTGGGGACCGCGCTGATGATCCGACACGCTTTGACTCTTTTGGGTTTCAGCCGCGTGCTTGAGGCAACTAGCGTAACTCGCATTTGTTGAAGGCGATGTCCATTCCTGCAGCACTCCATTTACCGAAGGGATTAAGCTTAGGCTATCTTGAAGCTACAGGCTACCGCGGACATTTTTAATAATTACCATGTCCGTGCTGGCTGCCTGCTTGAACATAATGCTTCCACAAGTACTAGCAGGAGGATTGAAATTCAGCGCAGTTGGTCCGACCGCGAGGGGTTGCACTGGAACCCGAAATCGTACATCCCTAAACCCTCCAACTTGGCACCCGCAAGGGTCAGTGTTCCGTAAATTTATCCACTCTTACCTTCCGACAGTTTTTCCAAGCTGCCTAATCAATGTGCTGTTAAATTGGTTCACACCTTGTCATGAAGACTCGCAAAGCGAGGCCTGAGTCTCTCGAAGCCCGCCCGGAGCATGACGGGTTCATTACATCATGCCTTTGCCGGACTAGAACACCGTATCATGCCATACCATATCGCCACATTAGTGGTTAGCATCCTAAACTATACTACAATACATTGTACTTTATTGGGATACCAAATTTTATTACTTGTTATCACATAAAACCATGCAATATCAAAGAGTACGAAAACACGTGATAGAACAATCTTTGGCGTCGTATATGTATACTTATACTTAGATCTATACGTACACACACACATACACACATACACACATAATTCTACATATACCTATGTACATATGCAAATGCATATACCTATAGACATAAACATACAGACAGACACAGACAGACAGACAGACAGAGACAGACAGACAGACAGACAGACATACCGACATACCGACATACCGACATATACATAGACATACACATACACCTACGTACACGTACACATACACATGCTCAA
Organism: Symbiodinium sp. clade A Y106; assembly: GCA_003297005.1. Classification (NCBI taxonomy): domain Eukaryota; class Dinophyceae; order Suessiales; family Symbiodiniaceae; genus Symbiodinium; species Symbiodinium sp. clade A. The sequence continues at coordinate 59,584 of BGNK01003706.1, read as the reverse complement.
GCACATACAGGCAGACACACACGCGCATACAAATTTACATGCACATATGCATTTACATATACATGTGCATATACATCTACATTTTCATCTACATATACCTATACCTATACCATGTACATATACACATACACGCATACACGGACACATGCACACATACATTCAATTGATTTTTTCGTTATAGTACAGTATTTATATATAGTACAGTATTTATATTATAACAAAATGTAGTAAACTAGCATGGGTCACGATCACATGATATAACATAGCATAATACCAAAAAAATATAGTACAGTACATCAGCCTTTTTTACCATACAACACAGCAAAAACAGTATTGTATTTTTTTGTATAATTTGGGTTTCTTATACTCAAACATTATGTACTGGCATTTCATAGTATATTACTTTAGTATATTATGTTGACTTGTATTTTGTTATGTATTCATTAGTATTGGTAATTGGTTTTGTTGTTTATTATGTTGCATGTACTTATCATTGTGTCTGATGAGAGAACTGAAGCACCATATATGTATGTATAATGACACACGTTAATCTACTGTAGCCTGGTCTAACCATATCGAAGCTGATATTACTAACCATATCGAAGCTGATATTGTGAAATAACATGACAGAACATAACTTGACTGACAATAACATAACTTGATATAGAGTTCTGCTAAGACTTCATATCATTACACAGTATACCATATCATATTTTGTTTCTGAATTTGATATTAATGTTCCTCTTCTTGCTGTATTTTTCGCACCATCATCATTACGGTTATCATTGTCATTATCACTGTTACTGTGAGTATTACTGTTCTACTTTTTACTATGGCTGTTATTCTGACTGTTAGTATTACTGCTGTACTAGTAATGACCTTATTATCGTCATATTATTACTGTTATTGGTATTCTCCTTGTTTTTTTCTGTTTCGGAATGATGTTGAATGTATGCAAGAAGGCTAATACTAATCACGGGCGTTGCGATGTACCAAAATACTTAACCCGTATATATATATATATACACATACATATATATACAATATACATATGTATGCGCATATATACACGCGATACCCGAAACAGAAAGCCCAGGCGAAGCGGGGTTTCGCCCTTGTGGTTGCGGCGCTCTCCGTCTGGCGCTCCTTCGGCGACCACTAGCCGCCTCGACAAACGACTTGTCGGGAAAGCAGGAGAAAATGCATTTCCGGTCCGAAGCCCTAAACCCCTAAACCCTAAACCTTGAATTTTGTATAGTTCTCTTATAAGTAAAAGGGCCTTAAAAGGGACCCTAAGTCAGAGAACCCCCCATTCCAAGTGTGCACATTTGGAGAACCTCAGTTTGGGTTTAAGGTTACGGTTTTTGTTTGCCGAGTGCCGAGTAGAGCTTAAAGTTTAGGGTCTCTGGGCATCTGATTTAGATGTGATACGGATGGCGCAGGCCTTCCAAAGCGATCGGAATTTCAGAGCTGCAGGTTTAAACTGAGCGGGCTGTGCCCTCGGATCCGAAAGTCCCACAACCTCAAACGCAAACTTTGAACCATAAACCTTATTATCCCAATCAGTGCTTCCCCCAGCGCAGGTCCCTCGTCACGGCCATGCCGAGCGGAAAGCAATGGCTGTGGCCTCGGATTTGCAAAAGCCCCCAACGTAAAGCACTAGCTTAAGTTTTAACTCCGACAGCTCATGAGCCTGTAAACAAACATGAGGGGAAGCGTTTGCATGGTCAGGAGCACTATTCTATATAACACCCTTTTGTAGTCTGAAATAGTTACACTGCAATATACACACCCAAGCCCAAATCCTATTCTGATGATCCAGGACCATATCTTGCACCCAACATCCCCTTGCTCCTCAGTTTGGGAACGCCGAATTTACGGCTTCCTTTCTTCCTTAGGACTTGACTCCGCGGGCTCCACGTGTTTATCATGGCTCACAACTGTATCGAGCAAAGAGCGAAACCCTTCAAACTCGTCGACCCAAACTCAACACCCAGATCTCGATCCTGTTTTCCTTGTACCGTACTTACCGCCTTGAGGGTTATATACCGTATAATATATCCGACCAACTAAGGAGCCTAGCTCTACAGTGGTACCCGAAACGGAATGCCTAAAAAGTGCTCCAAAAATTGTTTTCTTGCAGTGCTCAGGGTTAACTGCTACTCCTCCTCCGCCTCCTCGTGCTACTTCTCCTACTACCACTACTCTTCTACTGCTGCTGCTCCCGCTCCTGCTCCTGCTCCTGCTCTTGCTGCTGCTGCTACTGCTACTGCTCCTGCTCCTGCTACTACTATTACTTCTACTTCTACTTCCACTTCCACTTCCACTTCGACTTCTACTTCTACTTCTACTTCTGCTGCTACTTGACGACGACCATTACCGCTACTTCCACCGCATAGCATGATCTTAACAGCACTAGCAATGCTTCTGACAAGTAAAATGAAAATAGCAGAGATAATGGTGGTAATATGAATTTGGTAATATGAATTTCATGTTGCCCAAGACCCTGCAACGCAACGTGTTTAATGATGTAGAACCTTTAAGGACAGATGTATAAAACACCAGTTCCCAAATTCTTTGATGCTTTCGAGGACCCCGCGGGCGGCAAGCCTCAAACCTGAAACTGTCGACCGACAAAAAAAAAGACCGTACATAAACAAGACCTAAGCCCTTCAAGTCCTAATCCCTCAAGCGCTTTTGGCACTCGGAAAGTTCCAGGTCGCATTGCTCCGCAGCGCCCTTCGGGAGCAAGGCTCACATGCAGCTGGTGCCTCAAAGGGGCTTCAGAAAAATTGGGATCAACTATCTCTGTGTGTATACACATACAGACGCACAAACACACAGATATATAATATTATATATATATATATTATATGAGTATACATTGATACATACATGTATAGGTGGGTCCTTATGACAATCCGGCTTTTGCGACCCGGAGAAATCAGAATCCAATACAAATAAATCAGTAAATAAATATGTGTACAGATATATATATATATATATATAATATGGGTCCTTATAACAAGGTTCCGGAAACTCCGCTAGGGTATAATAACGTGCTTCCCAGAGACTCAAACACCGTCCAAATTGGTTGAGGGTTTCGGTTTAGAAGTTTAGGGCTTAGGGTTTAAAGTTAAGGGTTTAGGGGTCCCATGGGTTGGGGAAGCGCCTTGAAAGTTGAGGAGTCAAGGTTTCAAGTTGGGGACTTATGAGCCGAAGTTTGTGACTTACATAGAGCTTCGTAGAATTGCAGGAGGGGTGCATTGTTGTCGGCTTCGACTTTGAAACACACGGGAGTCGGGATAGTAGGGTTTGAGGACGCCTGGAAGCCTGAACCTGGCACAGACCTGCACTTGAATTGCGACCATGTGAGCTTCAGCGCAAGACTGCAAGCCTCGATCTCTTGGAGTCCAACTAATCGCAAACACGGTGCAAAGCAAGTGCATCAATTTCGGTAGAAGATCAACATCGTCAAAGACGGTACATCATGTCTCACCCTAAAGCCTTAAACCTTCAAGTCGTGAAACCCGAAGAAATGAAACCTGAAGCCCTCAATCCACAGCCCATTTCTTCATAATACAAGTCCTACGGTGCAATGTTATATACCGGATTTTCTGAGGACTGCCATGTTGCCATGACCGCTTCGGGTGTTGGGCATGATTATGTGCTCTGCATCCCCTGCAGACTCTGAGATTTGTGGTGACGGGACTCTCAATGGTTTGCGGTCTAAGCTGACGGGCAGCTCACAAGAAAACGCCCAAACCAACAACACTCCATAAATCTCACCTAACCCTAAGCCTAAACCTGAACAGTCTAGAGGACCCAGTGCTTTGGGGTCAGGATTTAAAACAAAACTGTTTGAGACCATACCGCTGAGGGTTTGGGACTTACAGGGATTTTGAGCATCGCATCCGACCAAAAATCGCACAAGGCCCGTGTAAAGCCCAGAACCCAGGACGCTGCGACCACAAGCAGCCTCCAGGACACTGCCGAGAGGGCGCCGGTGTAATAAAGGGGCCGTAATAATGCCTTAACTAATAGTTTAGAAGGGTTTGGGTGTAAATTGTACTGTAATTGTAATAAGGAGCCCCCGAAACCCTATGCTAATCAGTAAGGCCCCTGCATAAACAATGTTCGTGGCAACCTAGGATTTAACAAGATCTTATGGTTTCTGATGGGTATAAAGATACTCATTGACGTGTATTCTTCAATGCTGTTTCCAAGCCACGTTTGCCGGCAACCTGATGTGAGATAAGCACGCCACCAGGGTCAGGGAAATGCCTACCCCTGACCCCTTTCCCCCCGCCCCCACCCACTTCCATTTATACACTCTGCACGGCCAGGAAACTTGGGGGGCCATCGGTGTTCGACTTGGCCTTGATGTTCTTATGCTTGTGGTTGGCCTAGTCCATGATAAGATGGTAGCCGGCATGATAACAACAGAAAGTAAACATGTGCGAAAGCATGCTGTGCTAGCAACTAGTAGCAATCCGAAGCCTTGAACCAAGTCCAGCTGCTCAAAACCTAAAAGCACGAGTCCCTAAACTCCAGACCCTCAACCCCCAAACCACATGCCTCGCCTGAATTGTCCGAGTGTGAGCGCCGAGCCCTACCCCGAAACCCTATAGGCAGCGATCCAAAGAAGCCACAGATCACAACAATAACAATAATAGCTATTATTTTTATTATTAATAATAATAATAGCAACAATACTACTAACAATACTATAGTATCAATTGTCAATAATATTGACAATTGATGCTATAGTATTGTTATTCGTATTGTTGAAAGCTGGTGCTTCGCAGAGGAAGCCACCGGTTGGGTGCGGCTCTATGTCCCTTTCACAGAAGCTGGAAGGGGCTTCGGGGTTGTGGGATTTAAGATTCGAGGGTGTAGGGTTCACGGGTGAGGTTTTAGGGTGCGTGGACTCCAAGCTCAGAGTTTAGGGTGTGTGTGTGTGTGTGTGTGTGTGTGTGTGTGTGTGTGGGAGTCTGGGTTGGGTGTCCGGCTGCAGATTTGCAAGACTTGTGGGTGGGTTCGTGTTTGCTGGATGTAGAGGTGTTGATGCTGGTTAATTGTTTTTGATTCGGCGTTTGCCGAGGGTCACCATGGCAAGCACACTCCTTTCATTTTTGTCATGTCCTCTATATTTAACGGCCCCACAAGCTTGTTTCTCTGAAGTCGGACACCCAACTTACAGCCAGCAGGCGAAACACCCCAAACGAATGCCCCTCGGTAGCACCCTTTCACGCTTTTTCAGGGTTGCTCTAGATCCCCAATACTATTGTGCCCTTTTCGTTAGGAAAAAGTGCACCCTTTATTCTACGCGGTTTGGGTCGTGCACCCTATCAGTTCTGGCACTTTGCATTCAAGGTCTTCCTTCACCGCAACAGCTGAAGAGCTCCAGCTGCCTAAAGTACTTAAATGGTCACTTGCTGGTCGTGTTTGGCCAACTTTAGCAAGCCCAATACGCCTTCATTTCAGGTAACTGGACCCCTTGGTTGGGACCATAGGATGCACAGCCATCGTTACGGGTTGGCTGGAGATCAATGTTGAAAGCAACACGACATATCGTTGCAGAGCACATACTGGAGCAAGCTAGCTTATGTCCTTCTCGTGCAAAAGCTTTCAATTCTCTTGAGCCCTTACGTCCCAACTAGCCCAACCCGTCATCAGACGATACCTCTGGGCCCAGAGCATGTAAGGCCCCGTCAACCTGACGTAAACCTCTAATATAGGGCCTTCATAATTAGAGTCGGGTTTGGGGGGTATATCATACTATAGATGTATTACGGAACCCCAAAAATTTTAAAAAGCCTGTTGTAATTATTAAGGCCCCTACATTATCAACCTCCAAAGTGCCATCCTGAGCGCCTACCCAGCGCCTGATCCCTCGAGCCTTACATATGGATCCCTTAACCTGTCGCTTTCAGGTTTATGCCCTATAACCCCTATTAAGGTGTGGGTCACAACCTTCTTTTCGTACGGCTTGGTGCTGCAGGTGAACCGATTTGTCCCTGGAACCCTAAATCCCAGAACCTCATACCCTAAGTACCAGAACCCTGAGTCCTAAAAGCAACCGCGTGCGCCTATCTCGCAGCCGTGGCTCAAAGGGAGCTGCCACGATGACGCTCTGCCAGCTAAATGGAGGCCTCCCTGACGTACCCACATAGTTAGGATCTATCTATATGATTGCGGTAGGCATGTCATGCTATATTCCCCCAACATCTAGGTTCCTCCGGGAGCAGAACGACTTCGGATGCAGACAGGTGTAGGGTGTCTTCAGTTTTCAGTCCAACGTTTGGGAGTTCCAAAAAACGATGTCACCAATTCAAGCAGCAAATGTTAGCCTCAAGTTTTGCTGTGAAACTGACAGCAGTCGCCCTCAGCCCCTTTCCTCCGCTTGTACATTCCGAAAGCTCTACGACTCCATCAGAGTCATGCACGCACAGGGAGAACTCCCAAAGCCCCTCAGTAGTCCGAGGTCCGAGGTACCCCAATTTAGAAGACCGCAAGTCCAGCGAAACTTTCAACCCCAAAGTCTCAACACTCGGTTAGACCCAATGCATCAGGCGTCGACAGCCTGTGGGCTGAACCTTACGGACACAATGACAAAGGGCGTCTTTGCTTGAAAGCACCCGCAAAGCACCGACACCCAAACTATAGCCGCACCTTTAAGGACTTAAATAAGGTTTATGTCCCTTACATAGTCCCACAAAGCTCGTATTCCCCGCACGCATGGCTTGGGGTTGGGGGTCAAGGTTTGCAGATCACAAGGTGGGCCACTCAGGGACGGTAAAGCTCCCTTGCATGTGGGATCCTATTTCTGCAAATTCTCAGAGGTTTCTGTGGTCCAACCTAGCTTATTAGGTAAGTCTTGAAGATTTTGCTTGAGAGGGTTTCGAGTTCACCGTGAGAGGCGACGACATTCAGGGGTTTAGGGGGGTTGGAGATTTGTGCAATCTCGACCCTGCTCTCTGAATTTGTCCGCACCGGTACACATGTCTATTTCACGACCTTCGAGGCCCATGCATGATCCTTGAAAGTGTGACCGCTGGGGATCTGCACGCTGAACACCCTTGTGGAACCCCTGCGAAGCCCGTGCCACCTTATAGAAGCTTATAAATCACCGAATGGCTTGCGACTGCACATTTAACCCATGTCCAACCCGATGGAGACCTTACAGAGACCTGTATTTTTTCAGAACCTTTTGGATCAAGGGGCGGCTTTACAACTACATGATGCTACATCTAGCCCCGGCAAAAGCACATAGAACCTGTGCAAACCTGAAGCCTTACAAAACCTCATGGGTCAATGTCTTACAACGACATCCAACCCTACATAAGCCTGCAGGACCTTTTACCAAAACCACTATTGAATCTTTATAGAATCGTATAAACTTATGGATCAAAGGCTTGCTTACGATTACATTTAACCCTGACCTACCCTTACATAGAACCCTCTGGATCAAAGGTTGGTTTGCGGTACACCTGGTCCTAGCAGAGCAGTCACAACACTCTTGAAAACTCTTATAGAACCTCGTGGGTCAAAGGTTGGCTTACGACTACATCTCCACAAGTGACGTGAGCGGCGAGGTGTGGGAGGACTGCCTTGTGTTGAGCATTCGGGCTCACCTGGTTTAGGCTTTTCGGATTCCTTTCAATGGCCCCTGTCGGGATCCAACGGGTCAAAGGTTTCTATGGAGGTGTAATTGCTTAAAATTCAGGGCTTGGGATTCAGAATTTTGGTTAAGGGTAGCGGGCTGATGGCTTAGGGATCAGGATTTCGGTTATGATTAGCCAAAGTGCACAGGATGACAAGGAAGGGGTGTAAGTACTAACCGTGCGGCTTTCTTGTTTTTGCACCCTGCAGTGCAACTAGTTCTTGTCTTTGTGGATCTGGCTCTGAGAGGAGGTAGTAGGCTAATGGACGCCAAGCTTGGAGTGATTTGCAGGGGTTGCCACAGACCTCAATATGTGCTTTTAACTGCACAACTGCCCAAGTTCCGAGAATCCCGCCAACCGTTTCAAGTCACCAAAGTGTATTCTGCATCACAGACGCGGCACCGTTGAACTCATGACGCCAAAGCCTCTTCGCCCATATATACAGTTCTGGCATGCTGTTCGGCCGTTCCGGGTGATCGCTCTTGATTCCTGACAAGTGATGTCGGGCTGCAGCGCCGGGGTTGAGATCCGGACTCACAGTTGAAGTCTACTTGAGGCATAGTACATGCCGTATACTTTTCGGGGTGTGCCGTTCACCAGAGCCCTGAAACTCCAAAGCTGTGAAGTTGACCACAGAAGCTTGGTTATTTACTGATTACTAATACTACTCCTCGGCTAGGGTTCTTACAGTAGACGTATAGTATAGCATAAAAGCCCATTCTAATGGCTACTATATTAACCCCCCCAGATCCCCATTTTGTGTGCCAGCCGGTTCAGTTCAGCCTGCAACCTGCAGTTGGACTCTTACCCTCGGCCGAGACTCAAAGCGTTCAAGCCCTAGACTCGACCTTAAACAAAATCTGGACGACACCCTCAATTCTAAAACCTGCAACTTAAAACCTCAACCCTAAACCCCTAAACCCTCAACCCTAAACCCTCAACCCAAAACTGGAACAATCAACTTAAGCCCTTTGGGGCGAGGAGACGGCCTCGTCCTCGGATGAAGCTACGATCTTTGAGGACGGCGTTGGGCCTGGGTCTGGTGGAGGAGTTGGTTCGCTTTCGCTTCAAGGGTCTTTCGGGTTTTGGGTTTTGGGTTTAGGGTTTGTGGGGTTTTGGATTTTAGGGTTTGGGGTTTTAGGGTTTAGGGTTTGGGGCTTTGGTGTTTCTTTTCGGGTTTGGTGTACAGTGAGGAACTTTGGGCGCTTACACGTGTGTTGCTTCCGGATGCTTGGGTTTTTCTGGGGGCAGGGGTGGGGAAGAGGATTTTTCATGTTATTGCGCTACAGTTCCCAAAGTAGTGGGGCATGTCTGCAGCGCAACCAAAGTGGCTATACACAGAGCAGGATCTCGGTTCGAAGATGATGCCAGGAGCTCCCACCCTCCCTTGGAAAAGCTGTGTGTTCCAGTTCTTCGATGCTCCGACCTTGCTGCATCTAGACGGGGTGTGCCGCAGCCTGCAAGGCCTCGTCACATTCGAGGATGTGGCATGTCGTCTCCCGGTGGAATGGGGTGTCCATTCTACTCCTAGTTTGGGTGACGCCGAGAGCGTACGAATCACAGTCCGTCGCGGTTGGACGCCCGAGTTCACGAAAGAGAAATCTGTGTTGGAGACGGCAATGGCATATGTTCCGTCCGATCCAAACAACCGAAGGCACATTGACCAACGGCACGGACGAAAGTTGATTCGATCCAGGGGCTGGCTGGATAGTGAAGACTTTGATGACGCGGGTGATCCCAGCCATGTGCCAGCTAGAGAGGATCCCATCGACACGGATTACGGGTGGCGTGTCTTCTTCACCTTCAAGAAGAATCTTTCCGTTCGGGATGCAAAATCACGGGCGATGTCGATTCTGACTTTGGCAATGATGGACGAGCGGCTAGAAGATGATGAAGAAGAAGACTCTCCAGTGGGAGACGTGGTAGGTGGGCCCGCATCAAAAGCAGACATACGAAAGTGTATAGCTTTTTTGTTCAGATGCGCGGACCGACTGAAGGTGCAGTTTCACTGTTCTGAGTGCGGGGTTGATAGACGGCACACGGACCTACCGTCGGAGGAGAGCAGAGATTCCTTGATGTTGCTATTCGGAGCCAAAACACGCATCGAGCTGACTGGCCGCTACTTCAAGCAGGTCCTGTAGGTCACTGGGTTTAGGGCTTCCTTGCAGAAGCTTGTGCATACTTTGCGCTGTACATCCAAGCCTTTGCCAGGAGTCACACCTGAACTCCGCATACAGAAGCTGCGTGCGAAGAGCCGCGGATCGAAGAATGCAACCGCCACGGCAACTCACACACGAAGCCGGTTTTGGGGGTCGGTTCACCCTGTTCCACACAGGGCCGTAGATCCTCAACCTGTTGTGTAGAACTAGACTCTGAGTAGAATTGCTGACGAATTAAGGGCGTGATGTTAACGAAATCAGATTATTTCAGTGCCTCGTGGCGGAACAGCTACTGAAAATAACCACCCTGCAGTACAAAGGTCTTTGTTTCGCAAGCTGCTTGTATCTTCCATGATAGTGAGGGAATTGGCATGCAACTCTCTCTCTCTCTCTCTCTCCCTCTCCCTCTCCCTCCTAAACCCTAAAACCCTAAAACCCTAGACTGTTCAGAAGGCCCTGTACCTGAACGCCCAGCCCTAAAGCATTCGCCGACTGACACGAAGGAGGCGATCATGTCGGATCCCGAGGCTGGCTTCAGTCGCTTTACAAGGGATTCCCACAGATCCGAAACAGTGTTTGGGGTTTAGATGGGTTTAGGGTTTAGGGCTTGGGGTTTAGATGGGTTTAGGGTTTAGGGCTTGGGGTTTAGATGGGTTTAGGGTTTAGGGCTTGGGGTTTAGATGGGTTTAGGGTTTAGGGCTTGGGGTTTTGGGTTCAGGAGTTCGGGGGGACCGTTAGGTCGGCTTCGGGAACCTGGAAAAAACGGGCTTGGACCCTTTTTTTGTTTTGGGATAAGCTCCGTTCCAGGAGCCGTAAAGCCCCAAAAACTCTGCAGCTGAAAACTTTACAGACTCAGACCCCGAAGCTGGAGACTGGACACCACAGAGTTCATCAGAACTTTACGTTCAAACCCTGACACAACCCTTTCATTGTAACTAAGGAAAGCTAGGAATGAATTCGTTTGTGGGTATGATATACAGCAAAACCTACACTAAATAAACCCCAACCTGGCCGAGCTGCGAGTACCAAGGAACCGATCCTAATTGCTAACCTTGAAACCCCTCAACACTTTCTGGGCAGAGGTCATCAGCAGGATGTCCCTAAACTCAGAGGTCGTCCGCTGCGAAGCTCCGCCGGGATACAGGGGCTTGTGGATTGCTTAGAGGGTCATGGGATGTTGAAAGGGTGGTTATAAGCAGAGAAACCATGCTTCCGTTTGCTTCCAAATTCCAGTTAAGGTACTTGAGTGTAGCCCTGCTTAGTAGATCCCATGATCCTGTAAGGAGGTGGTATTGCCGCAGGGGCTTTCCGTGCAGAAAATTGAAGACCCCACGAGATGTGAGCCAAGGAGCTGCTGGAGCCAGCCGTAGCCATGGTCAAGCTTCTCTCTGAAGGCCGGAAGATCCTGGGTAGTATTTGGGAGACCCTTTTAAGGGGACTATTGTAGGGGTTTAGGGTTTAGGGTAATTCTTACTTATGGCTCTCTTGAAAGGGACCTAAGATCCTGGGTAGTATTTGGGAGACCCAGAAAAGGGGGGCTATTGTAATCCTGACTTATGGCTCTCTTGAAAAGGACCTTAGAGAGAGGGTCTATATTCTGAAGGGCGTCCCTGATCCTAACTCCTCGAAGATGGAGGAGTGTTTCGTTTTCATGATTTGTGAATTTAGGGTTTAGTATGCAGTGTTTAGAAAGAAATGTTTCGGGTTTATGATTTTGGGAAGTTAGGGTCGAGGATTCAGGGTTTAGGTACAACTGTTTCGGCTTTATGGTTTTAGGGTACCGTTTAGTATTAGGGTTTAGGGTTTATAGGGTTTGGGTGTTCCAGGTTTGGGGGCTTATAAGGTTAATAGGTCCTAGGTGTTTAGTGAGTTGGAGTCGAACGGTTTGGGCAGGCTTTTACGGCTTTAGGAGGGGTTTACGTAGGAGTTTGGGATTTGGCATTGTGCCATGTTGTGCAAAATGGAGAACACCTTGGCAGGCACGAGAACATCCCTAAAATGGTAACTCAAAGTGAGTTTTCTGAACAAGAACCGCGGTGAAGAGTTCGAAGCTTTGTCCAGGACCTTTCGCCGCCGCTGAGGTGGCCCTCAGGGGGCCCTTGGCAAGGCAGGGGAAGTTGGAGTCAAGGGGTGCAGGGTTTTGGAGCTTTGACTGAGCTAGGCTTTGGATTTTCGTTGGAGGTTTCTGTCTGGAGAGATTTATAAGGTGTGACATAGGGACTTAGGGTTCGGGCGTTTAGGGGTCATAAGCTGTCGTTTAGAGGCTGTCGTCTGGCCTTACTGATAGGTTCAGGATTTGTTGCAAGGGTTCCGGGATCAAGCATTCGGGGTTTTTGTGGGGGGGCACAGGATCCCCCAAATGTGGCTGATTGTGCGAGAGCTTAAACCCTAAATAGGTCCTAGGTCTAAAAGGGACAGGAGCCCCAAGTACGTCTCGAACCGTGGAGTTTCGTGCGACTCAGAGACGCCTGAGGGTTTATGCCATGCCTGAGAGTTTGGTTTAAGGGTTGGATTTCTGAGTTGTTGAATTCGAACTTCTGAATTTCGCAGTCTTCGTCGTGCAGCTCAGGCAGGCGACGATACCCGCTTGGACGCGCAGCACCTGGATATGCAGTGGTAGTTACCCATAGTCAGCGGCCGAAGGATACCCGATAACCTTGTGTAGTAGGACTTTCATGCAAATGATGCTTATTGCACAAGTCTAGGAGCAGCCTTAGAGTGCAGCCGCAAGGATCGAAGTTACAGGGCTTACTGCTCCGAGACACAAGATCGTCCGTCAGTCAAGATGCCAGCAGCCACAGGTATCGATATCCTTGTGTGCCTTTGCTGCAAGATCTCACCCTAAACCTAAGCCCTGAAGCCCTCAGCCCTGAAATCCTAAGCCCTACAACCCTAGAGTTTCAATTTAGAACCCTAAACCCTATAAACCCTAGGGAAAAAAACAACCCTAGAGTTTCAATTTAGAACCCTAAACCCTAAACCCTAGGGAAAAAACAACCCTAGAGTTTCAATTTAGAACCCTAAACCCTAAACCCTAGGGAAAAAAACAACCCTAGAGTTTCAATTTAGATCTTGGGTCGGTGAATTGCCCAGGCCCTGGGGTTGATGTTGACGTCTAGGAGACTCGGAGACCCTCAAATAGGTAGCTTTGGGTAGGTTAAGGTTGTCTAAGACTGAGGGGTTCGGGGTTTTGAGGGTCCATGGAGTTCATTCGTTCTTCGGGACTTTCGGCTTGATGGATTGATTCGACTTGGACTTTCAGGCTTGGCAAGCTCATGGTGTTTGCGGGGCTTAAACACAGTTATGTTGCCAAGCTTCTCTCGGCCGCCTTTATCGGAAGCTCCAAACCGTAGCTCCCGAGAAGGAACCTAAATCCCGATCTAAACTCTGAGTCTTCTACCCTTGACTCCGTAGCCCAGTATCCTCATCCTCAACATAGGGGCCTTGATAATTAGACTAGGCTTCTCGCGGACAGTATACTATAGGTATATAGGGGGCTATCAGGGCCCCTGTATTCACTCAACTCGCAACCCCAATTCCGGAACCCCTTTCCAGGTTTCCAGGCAAGGAGACCACCGGTGACATCCTCGTCCCTGGGACATCGAAAGCAAAATGTCCTTTGGAGCTGCTTCCCAGGGGTTACGTCGTATACGTAGGAGACATGGTCTTGGCTTGGGCGGCCTCGGGTACGGGGTCCGGTTTAAGGCATCGGTTTGTATACCCCGAAGCCTGAACCCCTAATTTCTGAACCCCAGACTCTTAAATACAATCCAGAGGTTGCAGGATGTCAACGAATTTTTTCGGATTTTCAGATGCTTGGTGAGAAATTTGCGTCTTTCGAAGACCTAAAGACCTCTGGGGTTTCACATGCACAATCCAACGACCCACCCACTCGGAGACTCCAATACGCCTCAGGTTGAGAAAATACTAACAATACCAATAGTACAAAAACTCTGAGAGTATCGTAAGACTGATACGAAAACGAATAGTTAGGTTAGCATTATCCACAGTCTCACTTTAAGCTTCGACCCAAGACACCTAAGCCCCCAAAGCCTTGTCTTTTGTCTACTGCTCGGATGTAGCCCCGGGGATAAGCATTAAGCAAGCATCTTTAATGCACACAAAAGCCAGGCTAACCAGTAGTGGTTTAGGGCTTGGCATGGTTCAGGGCTTAGGGTATGTGTACACCGGCTGATTGGATAGAGCTCCGGGTTCAAAAAAGGGTATGTGCACATTTTTTATGCACGTGTAACAGAACACAAGGCCCTTACCCCGTTTGGTTCTGCGAGGTCCTACGCTTGTCCAACCTGTGCAAGCTCAAGCTGTGCCACATCGAGCGCCTCCCTAGGTCCCATGCGCGGGGGGNGTGGGGGGAGGGTGGGGGGGTTAGGGTTTGGGTGTGGTTGTGCAATTTGGGTAGTGGTGTTGCTAGGTTCAGGGGTTCGGGTTCCTATCGAGCCTGCGGCCGAGCACATGTCCTGGAAGGGCCTGTAGCATCCAGAAACTGTAATCCAAAAAAGCCAAGCTCCTGAAACATAGAATTGTTTAAGTTTCTGAAAACCAAAAAAAATTAGGGGTACCTTATATTGGGGTCCTTATAATAAGGATCCTACTATTTAGGGTACTATATTAGGATCCGCTATTTTCGGACATTCCCATATAGGTAGTGTCCATAGCCTTCAAACTTTAAGGCAGAGCATACATGTTTGACGTGCTGGTTCTTCTGGGCCTATGGGGACCCCATTGATCGATGGCAGAATACAGCTGTAATGTAGCAGAACCTACACTGGGTATAGGGTTGGGGTTCAGGGTTCAGGGTTGTCAAAAGGGTTTAGGGTTTATGGGGTAGTGGCTGGAGAAGGTTAAGGCTTCAGGCGGGTGTAGATCCTTGGCAGGAAGTAAAGAGCACCCGAACGTCGAGAACACGTCTGACAAAATTAGTCCTAAACCCAGAAAAACCGTTAGCCTTGACCGCTTCGAGCAACCTTGCAACTCCGGGAGATGGTACTTCGGAAGCTCGGACGTGAGATATCCAGGTAACCCTGACTGAACCTTAAAATCAAAGACTTAAGACCTTCCCCAAAGGTTCCTAAGTAACTACATCGTAGAACGTAGGGTTCCGATATCAGAAACTACTATAATGATTTGGGGAAAAGTTTCCCCCATGACGGTACCTAGGACCTAGGATCCTTGAGCTTCGTTAAGCCTGAACCATGCGACCCCAGGTTTGATTCAGCTCGCTTCACTCTCATCAGCTGGCCAGGCACCGGAGAGCAAAGCCACAGAACCGAATTTCCTTTCGAAGTAATGGGAGTAGAAGGGTTTCTTCGCTCTGTCTATCATAGGGTTCTACACTCTTGAGGGTTCTAGATTCTAAGCGAGTCTACGAAGGTTTGATTTTCGTGCTTTGGTACACGTAAGTTGTCCGGGTTTGGTTTTAGCGGTTGGGGTTTGGGCTGGTGGGTGTATGGGTTGGGGTTTAGACTTTGGGGTTTAGCTACGACTGAGTCTATGAGAGAGACAGAGAGGGAGAGAGAGAGAGAGATCTCACTCAAGAAACCTGTCGCTTCAACCTTAAACGAACTGTTCATCCTTCGCCCGCTCGATTTGGAGACCCCGAGGGCCCCAGTACCTAACAACCAGATACTCCGCTCGAAATGCTCCGCTTCAGGGCAGTTCAGCTTGTGGAGCTGATGCTGGCATTTAGCCCACGGATAGCAAGGGATTTGAAGCTTGAATGCTTTAGTTGACTGTCTTCAAGCTACATGAGGCTTGCGGAGTTCCCGGATTCGGCCTGAAGCGCATACATAGATAACCATAGCTCGATTTACCTAAAGGCACTATTCTAATTGTTAAGGCCCCTTTCTAGGCTCGCAAAGATGAGCCTTCGCAGCTTTTCGAAGAACCCGGTGAGGCGAAATAATAGGGCGGCCGTAATCGTTAGAATAGGGTCTTGCGGTGTATGTATGTATATGTATACATACTATACTTGTATGAAGGAACCCTAAGGAATACTTTTCTGATCAGCAAGACACCGATGGTACCGGCACGTAGCCCTTTCATGCTCGAACTGGCTCTGGCCAAAGTTATTCCCGCATGCTCCGCCTGACTTTGTGGGAGTTGCTGAGCCTTCTGGCGCTGGCAACGGGGCTGGAGAGGAAAGCTGATTCAGAGCAGATCTTCTTCGTTGGCAATAGCTACACCTTCTTCTGGAATTTGCCTCAGACTGTGCAGGCAATGGCAAGGAGTCAGAACAGGAGCATGGAGGTACAACAGTCTACTGCCAGCGGTGCCAGCTTAGAGCAGCATTGGAGCTTTGGCTTGAACGTGCAGCAAAATCAGTTTCCCGCGGTTTTTCAAGCACAGCTGCATCCAGATTCCGAAAAGTCTGGTTTCGGGCTTCCATTGACATTCAAGGAAGGGTGAGAAGGGGCTACAAACTGTACAGCGGCTCCGATCTGACTCCTTCGACTCCCTTGTGCTGCAGGAGCTGCAAGGGCTGGGAGCTTCAAGCCCACCGGTACTAAGCACTATCCATAGGCCCCAAAGTAGTTCCTTTTGGGGTTCATATTTAGAATTCTATAAGGTACTCCCAAAAAGGAACTACTTTGGGGCCTATGGGTAAGCACTACTTTCGGCGTTTAAAGTCAGGCACCACTTGTGGTTTTCTGGGTTCAGGTTTTCAAGGTTGTTGCTTCTGCTTTTGGACATGGGGCAATATCTTAACTGTGCTAAACGTGTGCTACAAGCAATGTAACAACAGTTCCTACAATTTCGGGCTGGTGCGGAGCAATTACCAAAAAGGTCCACCAAATAATTCCCATACCAAACAACCACCAGAAATTGTGAACCTCTGTTTTGGATTTAGATTCCTGCTTCATGCTCTGTCTGTAGGCGATAGAGTATGGTTTAGGTTTAGTGTTTAGGGGTTCCGAGATGTGAGGACACTTTACAGAGCAATCCCGGGATTTATGATGAGGGCGAGTGTTCTGAAAAGTCGGAAACCCCTGAAACCAAACCTCCTCTATACCATAAACACCCCAATCCGGCAAACAGCACCCGAAACTATCCCGAAACTCCTCGTAGACAGACGAAGCCGCATGATCTGCACCCCAAAGCCTTCAAAGCTTAAACTTATTTAAATTCGGAGCCTACAACCCAAAGGGCTAAGCCCTCTGAAATTCCTTACGCCCACCCCCCTCCCCCCCCTAAGATCACACACCCAGAGTTTTGCAAGCTTCGGTGTTCATTTTTGAATGCAACGCAGGATCACAGCCTTGCGTCACTTGAGGCACCAAAGGAGATGATCGAGTACCCTGGCACGTATCACATGGGCTCAAACTTGACGGTTCACCATCTTTGGGATCTTGAAAAACAAGTCTTATATGTTTAGGGTTTTTCGGCTCAAGGGTTTTAGGGTGTATCTGGTTCGCGGCCAGTCGAATCGAAAAGTCTGGCTGGGTAGAAGCCTTAGTCCTTCCGAACCCTTTATGCTCAAATGCTCAATCCAGCCTGTCCCTCAGCAGGTTTGAGTACTAGCGGGAGGGGGGGTGGTACCATGCCCGTCAACAACCTCCCGCCGAATCGTGACCGGTGCCCGAAAGCTGAAACTGACAGGAAAGCACGCCCTGTAGAACCGTTTAAGAACCTGTCGAGACCCGTTCCATACTCCATGCAAAACTGTTTGGATAATCTACTGAGGAAGTAGGAGCTTGAATTACACGGCCTACACCCTGTAGACGCTTGAATCCCTAAATGCTGCATCCGAAACCTTGGAACGCGAAACACTAAACTTCCGGGACTCCCAAACCTAAAATCCAGATCTACCTAAAATCCAGATCTCGGTACNCCCCCCCCCCCCCCCCAAACCGTAAGCTCTAAGGTATGGCAGACTCCTGGCCCAAGAGGCCCAGAAGCGGAAGGCGACAGTCTTTGTCTTCATGACCTGGGCCCGAGCATTCGATCCCGGCACCTTTGACACTGCCGGAGGGCCAGAATTATTTTGGGGTCCTTATAGTAAGGATCCTACTGTTTCGGGTACTATATTGGGGTTCCCTTTTTTCGGGAACTCCCAAGTAAGAAGGGTTCCACAGATAAGTTAGGGACGAGGGACTTCCAGCTGAACTCCAATTGTAAGGAGGGCTCATCGATTTGTTTAGCGCTTCTTAGGGTTTAAAAAGCCTTCAGGAAGAGGGTTTTTAGTGTTTCTGCAGTTCAGTTTCGGGTTCGAGGGTTTCGCATGATATGTCTATTCTTCCTATAGTATTCACCAAAGCCCTAGTCAAAATTTTTGAGGCAGCTATATTCCCTGAAACCTTGAAACCCCAAATGCTGCAGGTATGCAATCAGCGGTGGAGGCACAGTACGAAGCTTTGGCCAAAGACACCGGCGCGGAGGTGATCCCCGTGGGGCTCTCATGGCAACCTGAATCTCCTTGTGGAAAGCTTGCTAGGGTAAATTGGAGCCGAAATGCGCTGTCCCAGGCGGAGTCCTTATGCGAATAGTTAGATTTGCATCGGATAAGCTTTCTCGACCCAACCAATTCCTCCCCTTGCCAGCACCCAGACTTCGTCTTGGTCTCCTTAAACTTCCCAACTCTACTAACTCTGCATTTGGACCCTGAGCCCTAAAGTCTAAACGTACCAAACTGTTTTCTCGCTGCGCACGAAGGCAGCGTGCACGGGAGCTTCGGGTTGGCTTCCCGCTCTATGCCTCCGACCAGCCTCCTCGCCCTCCAACACGTACAGTGTTGGGTCTAGGGTTTATAAGGTTTAGGTGACTATAGGTTACTTTATGCTTTAGGTTAGTGCTGTTCCTAGGTAAGTCTTATCCTGAGAGTTTTGCTGGCCTTTCCGGGTGTTGTCATTTTCCTGTTTTTGCCTTGGTATGGCGGCGGAAGTAAGGAGTCATCCCACACCGCTGGGCGCTTATTTATCGGCCTGCGCCCTTCGGCTCCTCAGAGAGGGAGGTGTCGTTGATATTGATGCCCAGGTTTCCGAGCAGATTGATTAGGTGATGTCTGTGTAAATGAGGCAGCAAAACGAATCGAACATCTGCTATACATTATGAATGGATGGGTAGTGGTGTGCGGATGTATGAGCAGGTACACGGTTGCTGCTAGTAGCTGCTAGTAGGACCTGTGTACTTGTAGGTGCTGAGATCGGTGCATGGGTCTACGACTGCTGGAGATGGCACCAGGAGTACCACCTTAAAGCTGGGCCTGTTGCAGCCAGTTGTACTATATATTTTAGTCATATACTGTTATTTTGTTTTACCATTGCTATTGGCACTATATTGTCATATTTCATATAGTAACGTCTCCTATTCGAGTTCAGTCTTCGCTGTTAGTAGCAGCCTCAGGCCTCCGGGTCCTTGCTTATGTGCTCTTCCTGAATCACAACGACAACCTGTTGGGGTCGTTGGGTGTGCAGAAACACGTGAATGGTTATAGGGCTTAGGCATGTAGCCTACGGATGCGATTTTAAGTAGGCGAAGTTGCTCTGCCATGCTTCTGAACTTGCTGACGACTTACATACCAAATCCCCTGATCTCTTGCCCAACCGACCCCTGTGGATCGTTGCCTTGGCCACCGTGTTCTAAATCGCTTTACACCTTGAAACACAGAGCCCTAACTAACCAAACCTGGATGCTGCACCCTGGATGCTGCGCGCGAGGCCCTACATGCACCCGTAAACCCTACACCTTGGATACCAGCTCAATACTTGAGCCCGTAGCACCAGAACCCTTACACGCCTATGAATCCAAATGCTAGTCTTTACAATGCCATGAGAAACCCTAAAACCCTTGGCCCCTTGTCGCCCTTCTTAAACTTCGGTTGACAAAAACTCAGGTTGTCTATGGAGTTCTCACGCGTCGATCGCCGGTTGGTCTGCCAAGCCGATTGACAACTCAGGCAACTAGGCGGAGGTGGAAGAGGGCTTGGGGTGTATGTACGAGTAGGGTTTATCAGTGGGATGCTGGCATCCATCAAGTCCAGGTGTAAAATGTAGGGTTTATAAGGATTCAAGTTTATGCTTCAACCCCTGGTTATCGTTAGGGTGAGTTGTTTTTTTTTGGTAGCTGCTGAGTGAAAATATTTGTTTGCTGTTTTTGTTGGTATATCCTGTGGAATTCCTGTAACTGTGCTAGGAATCCGAAGGCCGAGAGCCCAAACGCGGAAACCGAGAAGGACAAAGTTCGATATTCAAAGCAGCATCTCGTGGTTCTTGTGTTGCTATCTACCCCGTACCCGAACCGTAAGCCCTTATGGTTTAGAGTTTGGAAGGTTTAGGGTTCATTGAACCCTGCCCACATTGAGGACCTTCATGGGGAGAAGATTTATCTAAACATCCAGTCGGAGGAGGACGCGCGCTTTTGCCAGGAAGTTGCGGAGGACGGGCTGCACCCAGGGTTCATAGGCGTTTATAGGGTTCAGCTTTAGTTTCATATGCACTTTGGTAGGCTTAGAACCTGTTTACTCATACTGTCCGACGTGGCCTTTCAGGTGAACCCCAGTTTTGTGCTTGAGACCCAGTTCTTCTTTTGCTTAGCTGATCAGCGCTTCAATCTTGGAGCTAATTAGGGGCTTCTTGCGTATGAAGTCTGAGCACAAGTTCCTGAATCAGAAGGATCTCGGCGTTCGTTAAGTTTCAATGTTACCTTTCTTCAGGTTTCTTGGGTAGCCTCTTGGTCCACAGACCAACCCCTACATCCTAAACCCTAAACTCCTACACCTAACGATGAAGTACAAGAAAATGGATGAGGCCCCCTGGGCCGGCAGAGCCCTGGTACTGTAGGACTGTAGGATCCTTGTAATCGTGGGTTTGTCCCTTTCATGTAATACTCGATTGACTGGAGTCTGCCGGACTGTGCTGGTGAGATCAGACTCCGACGCTCCTGACAGTTCTAAGTAGGCATTTAGGGCCGTTGTGAGCTGATGGAGGGGGCGGGGGCCCAACCCATCTGAATCTCAATCTCATTATGCGAAAATTGCTGTACTTCTGAAGCACCATTTAAGCACCCGAAGCTGCTACACGCCCCTCCCTCCGATAAGGACGTTTATGAACCACTATAAGACCTGTCACTAGTACTTGAGATATCAGAAAAAGGAACCCCCAGTTCAAGAAGCTTTGTGCAAACGCCTGTAGAACATAGAGTTCGAAAACACTTGTAAAATCGAAACGGAGCCCTTAATTTAACAAGCCCTCATGAGGAGACCCTTCTGTCCTACCGGCGGTCGCGGCTCTAATTCGCCCTGGTGGGAGCTTTTCTGTTTCGAAAAGAGGGGCCTCAGTTTAAATAGGATTGAAGGGTTAACGTCAAAGTCGATGTTTTAGGGTTCATGAGTGGTATGCTGGCTCCGTGCTCCAAGACTCTTGCTTTCCGGGTCGAAAACCAGGTCCAGAAGTACCAGCAAGAGCAATGTTGTGACACGACTTCTGCAAGGAAACTGTGGGGCAAAGCTCAAGAGCGTCAAGCAGCAAGCCTAGAGCAGCTATATGCGGAAAGCCATTTCCACTTGCATGCCTACCATGGTCTCACCTGCCAGATTACTTTCGCATGCCCTGTTTCCTTCCTTCTTTGGCAATTTGAATTTGGGTCTGCTCTCAGAAAATTCAGTTGTCCCCGAAATAGTATCCTTGAGCCTGCTTCTGTTATTGCTAGCGCCACGCCTCATGTCATGCAGGTTTGCTTCCTGGGGCATCGGGAAAATAACTGTTTCAAGCAGGACTTCTGACTATTGGCGTTAACAATTAGCATAGTGTGTTGGGTGACAGCATACTAACATAATGATACAATATCAAGAAACCCTAAAGGAAAATGCGTCTGCATTAGCCGGCTTTGTTTGGCCATGCAGAAAGGCCGCGGGTCGAACGGGGCACTGGGTGCCATATAGTACGTGGTAAAGCGAATGGCCTTAAGTGGGGGGAGGGGGGAGCTGCAAAGTCATCCTAAAGGAAGGACGATTGCTAATGGGTCAAGCAAAAGGTGGGCAGTCAGCTAAATCAACCACCAAATGGAGCCTTAATTTCGGTCTCCTGGCTGAAGCAACTGCACTGCTGAGGGTTGACAATCCCTTGAGGCCCCTTCTTTTCAAGGTCTTTCCGCCCGTGCTTGCAGGTTCGTTGGTCGCAATGGCATTAAACCAACCATTTCATTTTCGACAACCCACGAACCTTCAAGAAGGGAAGGGCCCGTTTTTGCACCTTTTGTGGCCGATCACACAGGCCGGTCCAGGGCGAGGATACTGAAACGATCCGGGCACGCGATGTTGTGGGACCCTAGGACCCTATAGTCCGAACATAGGATTCTCGACTGAATCGTAAAGACAGCAGCACGAACGCGTGCGCACACCACACACGCACACACATACAAACACGCACCTCTAGCCGAAAGCTGCTTGTGTGTAGAACCATTGTGTGCAGTGATCTTGCTTTGGCTCGACTTGATTCCGTTGCAATCGTATGTTGTTTCGTGGCATTGTTTTGCCAGTTTCTGATAACTGCCATTGAAGTTCATTTCAGGTCAAGCACCCCATGACATCTCACACGCACATCATGAGTTTCATGTTTGATTCAGAGTATAGAGCCCTGAAACCCTACACCTAGGGTGCAGGATTGTTTGAGTACGTCGGCCCGTACATTGACCCGTAGGGCTAGCCGAGTCGGAGCCACTGCCTGGCCTGCGCAGCCAGAGGAGCAAAAGCCGGGAAGCTGCACAGAGACACTAGAATCTAGAAACTGCTTGAAACTCCCTAAACCTGAATCCTGCACCCAAGGCCCGCCTAAGCCCAGAACCCTGAAGCCAATATACAGGTCTGAACAGTCGGCTAAAAGTTATAATGTGAAGCCCATTCGAATCATGTAAGGCCGCTAGACTCAGAACTTCAGCTCGGGGCGCCTGCAGCCCGTCGGCCTAACACCCTAAGCCTCAGATCCTGCAGCTGAAATCCACGAAGCGCTCAGATCCACAATACCCGAGCGTCGAAAGCTCCAGCCCAAACCCAAACCCTATGACAAATCCCGTTGCGAGCCTGGGGTGTAAAGTCAGAATATCGGGCTGGAGTCTACCGATCCGAATGTAGAAACTGTTTGTTTAGAGTCTATTATAGTATATCATAGCATATTATACCGTATATCGTATCTCACGTAAACAAACATGTGCGTGTATATATGTAGAAAATTAGTATATGTATATTGTAATCTATTATGTACAGGGTTTGCAAGCCTAGTCAATGGCTCAACAACCTGCTCATTGGGTTTATCTGGTTTACTATCCACGGTTTGCCATTTGAGAGGTTGGTAGGGTTTGTGTATGTCAGGATTTGTCACGGTTAGGGTTTGGAGCTTTTGGCGTGTATGACACAGGCGTACTCATGTTAGGCCGCGGAAACGGTGTGCGCTCTGACCGTGCAGGCCTGTCAAATCCTCAGAACTTGCAGCTCACCGTCGAGATCACCTGTGTCGACCGAGAGGATCAGTTTCGAAGGCCGACCCGGGGTTAATGCTCCTTCAGGGCTCGGAATAGATGTAGTAGATAGTGAATATATAGGGGCCTTTATACTTACCCATACTAGTTTGAGGGTTCCTTATTAAAACTATTATGGGCCCCAAAACCCTAGTCTAACTTTTAAAAAGGCCTCAAAATTAGACCCCTCAAAAGCCCGAAGCCTGGTAAGTCCCAACTCCGCACCCAAGGCTCCTCGCCGCCGAAGATTCCGTCCATGACTTGGCGGCAAGTGCCAGCGGCAGGAGCCGCAACAGCCGAAACCCGGAGGATTCTCGCCTTTGGGGGGGGGTTTGGGGTTACCCGCATCTACCTGCAGCGGCAAACGATACAAACACAGCACTGTAGGATAATTCTGATCCCATATAATCACAACACAAAACCAAAATTTATAGCAGGTTAGACTGTGGCAGGTACGCCCTACGTATGCAGAAGCCGGGCTTTGAGGTCGTTGCTGGTTTTCGCAGGTCCAGGGATCAATGGGTTTTCTGGCTTTGGTGTTGGCGAATTTAAAAAAAAGCCTCGAAGAGAACGAGATCAGGATCTGGTGGGGGACTCGGAGCCTGAGACTCACCTACAAAGTGCACGCCCCGCAGTCTGCAGTGTGTCATTGCAGGGCTTTAGCTGAAATCCACGCAAAGTTGCTCACTGAACTCTTCGCGCGATCCTGTAAGTCTATTTGAGCCACTAGGACCCTTTTTCATGTAGTGCGCCAGAGTTGACTGGTCATGTTGACCTTACACGGACCGGAAGTGTTGCCAGCGCTCTGCCTTTCTAATTTAGGGGACCTGCAGAGAACCGACGATATCCTGTCAACACCTGTCCGAAATCATTACGACTTACGAAGGCGAGGCCCTAAACTCGACTCTTGATTCTTGACCGATGAAAGAAGCCATGCCGAACGGCCAATCTCTTTTGTTCAACCTTCGTAGAGTCGAGAGGATGTCCCAAAGCCTGGGAGCAGCGCCGGAAGCGACCTTCAACGCGCACCTGATCTTTTGCGACATTTTCTAAGCTTAGCACTGGAGCCTGGAGCTCACCAAAAGAATGCTCCATATTCTATGTGCTATATAAACGTCTCAGGGTTTTAGGCAGACTGTTTCTGTTTGGCGTTCGGCCAGGAAGCTTCACAATTCAACACACGAGGATTCTTGAAGGATAGACATGGGAGGTTTGCTTGGTATTTGGGTTCAATGCATCCTCGCGGTGTTGTTGAGGGGCGGGTGTAGCATGTCCTTTGATGCAGAGAGTTCGAGAGGCCCGCAAAAGAGAGCTGCGGGAAACATATCTTTGATGGTTCTGGGAAGCTGGAAAGCACCTCTCGTCCGAAAAGGTCTGCATAGCTCTCAAATCAGTTCCTTGTTATATAGTCCCTATCTATACTCTCATTGTGACAGACCCCAAACCCAGAGGATTGCTACACGGGCCCAAATACTCAACGGTTTGTTCCTTTGATTGTTTCGTTCTTCAACCCGATTGGCAGACAGAGTCGTCAGGCAACTGATGCTGCTGCACTACAAACCCTCAAACCCTGAAGCCCACAACCCTGCCATCAAGGCCTTAACCCCAGACCTTATAAAGACCCTAAACCGTAATTTTATCCACTGAGCCGGCGAACGCCCTCAACCCAAAAAACGTCCGAAATCCTGGAGAGCTCCCTGAACCCCAAACGCTGTTTGAACCCAGGTACTTGCTCCTGGTGCAGGCGTTTGCGGCACAGGTGCTCCCAGAAGGGGCCATGACCAGGCCAGGCATTTGGTGGGGCTGTGGCCTTCCGCAAAGCCTAGCTCCTGCGATAAACTGTCATCTAGGGGTCGGAACAACTAGTACCAGTGTATTGCCTGATTTTACTTCTCATATGGCTAGCCAAAACCTGGTTCTAGATGTTAAGAGCCCTGTATGAGACCTTGATTATCTTACAAACAACCCAAGCCATTCCCTAAAAATCTAGTTGCCTAGCTAGTTACTAACCATACAATATCTAATCTAACCCAGTAATCCATTTTTTTGGATAGCTGGGTCCCTGAAAATTTTTGAGAGTCCGTAAACCCTAAAAGACCGCTGGCTCCCAGGGCTCAGGCCATCTGCCTGGCCCTCTATGCCCTCCGCCGGCCTCTGCCAGGCTTGGGAGCTGGTTTGAGGGATCTCCTCCGAGAATCGCATTTTAGGGGATTTTTGCCAAAAGAATAGGTTTTACAATGCTGTAAACTGCCTCATCGGATTCTGACAGACAGTCTTTCAATCATTCATGCCCCTGACTTTCAGTGTTTACGGTTTAGGGCCAAAGTTTAGGGTTTGCCAGACTTGGGGGGAACACTTAAATCCTTAAACAAAAACCTTCCGCATAAACCCCCTGAAAACCCTGAACTTTAACCTCCTCGCCTGGCTCCTCGCCGTCTGCGCTTAATCTCCTCTTATACAAGGCATATATAAGCCCTAAACCCCTCATCTGCAAAGAGTTGTCGAACATTTTTCTGGTCAAAAAGTGGATCTTAACCTATGAGCCCCAAGGTGCCCAACACGGGGGTCGGAGAATTGGCAATCGCACCTTTGTATAGTCTGCTTATGGTTGTGGTAACTTGTGCCCGCCAAAACCTATTCTAATTAGGAAGGCCCCTACACTAAACCGCTGTAGTTATTTGTAGTCTTACAGGAGGGGTTTAGCCAACAGGGGGGGTACATTTCATCCTAGACCCTAATTCCCAATCCCTACTTACTAAGCCACAATTTCGAAATCCTCGTTCCCATATCCGGATAAGTCTAACATTGGAGTCGGAACTGCTACTAGATCATTCCTGATATTGCCTTTGAAAACGATAGCAGTATACACCCCAGACCCCATTCGAATTACAAACCCTAAGCTTTAAACCCCTGTATGAATTAACCGGCAATATCCGGCAATGCCGCCTCGTCGTTGTTAGGCAGGAAGGGATAAGCAAAAGCCCAAGCCTCAAACTCTAAACCTCATACCCGCACTCTAAACCCTAAACCTTTTCTACCCTAAACCCTCAAATTTGAAAGTCTAAACTCTGCACCCTATGCCCTCAGCTTTAAGTCCCTACATGTGAAGCGGTGAGGCCAGCATTCCCTGGAGCGACGAGGCCAAGGCCCCCTCAAGTGCCGGCATCAAGAAAAGCGCTGCTTAGGGTTTAGGTGTAAAGGGTTTAGGGTTTTTTGGGGTTTAGAGCCTTTGGGGGGATTGGGGTGTAGGTTTAGAGCCTTTCCGGGGATTGGGGATTATACAGGGTTAGCTGCAAATTTTACGTCATAATCTTCGATGCGTGCCCACCCCTCCCAGAAACTCTAACCCGCCATTGAACAATACTTCTCAAAATTCCTGCAAATGATGAAATCCGTACAAATCCTGTGTAGATCCCTTATACAGACCTTCTCGAACGCCCGAAGACCAGTGGCTTGGAACGCTGCAAACTTGATGGAGCGAACTCCGCAGCCCTAAAGTCTTATACCCGAAACCCTAAACTGCCCTGAACCTTAAAGTTTAAACCACAGTAGTCTAAAACCTTATACCCTAAACCCTAAACTGCCCTGAGCCCTGAGTACGAAGGTCAGCCTGTGCCTGCTTTTCAAAAGCCCTCAGCCTCGTGAAGCCTTCGAATTCTGAAGCCATTAGACTGAGTTGTTGAGGTTTTTAGTTTACCGTTAAGGGATAGATAAGTATACACATAAATTTATGCATATGTCTTTACATCAGCATATATGCATGTATGTGTAGATGTACACATATGCATATGCACACACACACACGCATCTGTATTTATATATATATATATATATACATACACGTACATATATGCATATGTGCCCTTGCATGCATGTATGTATGTGTGTATGTATGTACATTACCTGCATAGATGTATGCATACATGCATACATGCATACATACATATATGCATGTGTGTGTACATGTATACACCCACAAATCTACTTTTCGCTCTATCCTATCTCTATCTCTATAGCCTTCTATAATATCTATATCTATGTCTATATATAAATAGAGAGAGAGAGACAAAGAAATGAATAATTAAGAAAACAGCAAGAACAACATACATACAGTTTACATACGTACATACATACAGAAAAAATAATTTTCACAACAAAAGCCAAGACAAAAAATATAGAATACACTAAGCAAACACATAAAGAAATGCAGGAAAACAAACAATAAAGAAAGACAGCAATACTGAAAATACGAAATATACAGAAAGAAATATTTAAACACATAAAGAAACAACTAAAGACATAAAGACATAAAAAAGGCTAAACGAACAAATAAAGAACGAGCGAGCGAGCGGGAGAAAGAGTGTGGGGTTGGTATCAAAAGAAGTAGGCAGTCATATTCTATGTTACAGAGAGGCAGGTAGTACACATGTAGATACATAGGCAGGGAGGTAGGTGGGGTAAGGAGGTAGAGTGGAACACTCCTTATGATGTTCACTTAAGCCTTGCATGGTTCTGAACCTGTAAAAGCTTATATTGGAGGTTCTTTGACCCCTGATTTTAAGCGCACCTCCCTGCAGCTCCAGATTTGTTTCATGACTTCCTCCACTTCTGCGTGGACTTCTTTGGAGAGGATTGTTGTGAGAAGAGGTGGGGAACTGGGCTTAGAGTGTAAAGATTTAAGGGGTGATGTGGTACAAGTGGGTCAACAAAGTGGACAGTAGAGTGGTAAGATGCATGTTAGTCGCAACCCGGATCATTTGTTCAGGACGCTCCCGAGGTTTCAAAGGATGAGTTTAGGTGCCTTCTGTGATATCGTCGCAGAGCCAACACCGCTTTTCATGCCCCGGGTTGCTCTCTATAACAATCGTGTGCGCGAGAGCTATGCTGGTGGTCATCGGCGTGGTGTAGGCCCTCAAAACTTCGGACAGCCCTTCCTCGAAACCAAAGCCTTTGTAGTTCGGAACCTCAAGACACAACGAACGAAGGAGCTGCTGAAATAATTCCATTGCGTTGTTCAGCGGTCGCTTCATGGGAACGTAGTCCATCATACCACTGTTGCATCCTTACGGCACACCGTGTTAGCATGCGCTTGGTCTTCTGCTGAAGACTAGCTATTCCTTGCCATTCAAGTCGTCCGACAGGCCGTGGACAGCATATGCAGGGAAGTGTCCAGGTGGCAAGGCCGTAGGGTTAAGCATGTTGAGTTCCGGTGTCTACAGTTTCGGGCCTAGTTAGAAGTTGAAATTTTATATACTGCCGAAATTCTTACGGATCCTTCTACGCCAAAATCAAGTACCCAATAGCTGCTGCAGGCTGTGTGACCTCTTGGCCATCGATGCTGCTTGCCTGTGGTTCGCAAGCAGCTCCCATACCTGTGTCTCCTTACTTTTAGGTACCGGTTTCGGGTCTTGGGTACCGAAAATGCCAGTTTAGGGGTAATGTCGAAACCAACGCTCCATGTCCGAGTCCAGCAGAATAACCGTCGACATGTTGAGTAAGGTCATGTAGCTCGCCAAAGACCATAGATCGACTTACTCTTGCTTGGGTTAGTAAGGATCGCAACTGTCCAAACCGATCCTGTTGAAGCGCCTTGACCCCCAGCGGGTCTTTCATGCCCAGAGTTTATGCCAAAAGCCACAAGGTCTTTGCGCCTAAGGATCGTAGGCCCTACAGCGTCTGATGCTGAGTGGAGTCTCTAACCGAAGATGAGTTCTGAGCCCATGAAACGCTGATTATCAAACTCAAAACGTCAAAGCCCTCTCTGAACACCCGAACTCTAAGCCATGAGCCCTAAAGCCCGAAATCCTAACCCCCCTAAAGCCCGACGCCCCTGACAGGCAAACCCTAAACACCTGACTCAAATAGGAAGGCATATGCACTGCAGCCCCTCAACACGTATCTACTAACCCCCACAAACCCCTCAAAACACTCAAGCCCCAAACAAAGCCCCTCCCCCGAAAAACATTCCAAACCCCACAACCCCCAAACCCCTTGTCTCCCCAAATCCCCTAACCTCCAACTCCTGGCGTGGTTTTGCTAGGTGAATGGGTCTGCTTGGCGCCGCCTAGCGGCGGATTCGGGGCACTTCGGCAGCAGGATGTCTTTGAACAAAGGAGGGTTTGCTCTAAGTTTTTTGGGATCTATGATGTTTGTTTATCGTTGTTGGGGTCCTGTCCGGAATTTAAGGGATCGAGGTTAGTTCTCTCAGGTAAGGGGATTTGTCAAGTGGAAAAGGGTTCGCGATTGGTTTTTATTGGCCCTAGTCCAGGCTTCTGGCCTAGGTTTGGATTTCGGGCTTCGGGTTTAATACCGGAGCCTAAATCAATAACAATACTGTCGATCGTTGCTCGATGTTGCTAGCTATCAGGCTACAATACACCCCAAGACCCTTTTCTAGTTCTTAAGGCCCGTATATCAATGGCGGAACCCAATCAAGAAATTCTTGCTTTCAATAGGGTCCCTAAATGAGGGTCCAGTCTTGTGAGTGGTTTGGACGAGGAGTGTCTTGATCCGGCTTTACATTTCGAGGTGAAAGGTTGGAGCTTGCAGTTGAGGCTTCTGGTGCTGCGAAGGTGTAACGTGTAACCTTCAAGACTCCTGTAAACACGGACCTTTTTGTGTTTCTTTGGATTGGTGGCAGTGGTTTTTCTGACTAATTGCCGTCAGAAGACTTTGAGAGCCGTAGCACATACAGGAACTCTTACAGAAGCCTTAGCAAGACTTTAGATCAGAGGAAGCCTCGTAGACTTCAGGAGTCCTTGGTTGGAGGCTGGTCGTGCACAGGTGCGAGCTCTACATGTACACACCGCCCGAGGGCGACGCTGCAGTGGCATCGAACATCGGGCGGACCATTCAAACAGAGCCTCGGTGACTGTTCATGTTGTTTGTGTAGGGGTGCAGTTTTTCCAAGAACTTGGAGAGAGCATCAGCATTTCCAAGCACAAAACTGTCGCCCTTCGAGATCAGATGTACGCCCTGGCAATCTCCACTTTTTTGGAGCTGGCTTATTTCACAGCCGCACCTCCCCTCCGCCTCAGTTCTTCAACACCTTCTTGTGAACATCTATCACGTACCTGCGACCACTCATACCGGGTGTCGAGCTACCTATCATGCTTCTAATGTAGTATTTTCTAACATCATCGCTTATTACAGTATTAATGTAACTAAGAGGTTCCCAACCGTTAGGCGCCACTAGAAGGCTCCGAAGAAAGGTGCTATAGGGGCCTCGACGGCCTCGAGCTACCTTAGGGTTACTTCCCTATGTTTCCACGGTTTAGGGTTTAGGGTTTAGGGCCTAATTAATCATGAGCTGCCCTGTAGCACCCCCCCCCCCCACGTTCCAAAGACTGTTCCGATGGGCTCAGGAAGCCGTAGCACAAGGAGCGCAGGAGCTGTACCTG
This sequence comes from Symbiodinium sp. clade A Y106, assembly GCA_003297005.1. NCBI lineage: Eukaryota > Dinophyceae > Suessiales > Symbiodiniaceae > Symbiodinium > Symbiodinium sp. clade A. Next base: position 28,891 of record BGNK01003706.1, on the reverse strand, counting down.
GCTTGACTTGAGCTTCAGCTTGGGGGGTTCGGTTTAGGCTTTGGCTTCAGGATTTGTCAAACCCGGGTTAAACCCAAAACCGTAAACCTGTTTTCGGTGAGGGAGCCAAGCCCAACAACTTCGAAACTCCCTGAGCAAAGCCTTCGAAATCCGCAATGGAGCTAAAGATTGCGGGGGTCTTTCATTGCAAGTTTCTCTTGGATTTGTTTTAAGGCTGAAGCGTCAAAACAAAAAGCTCAACTCAGGGGTTTTGCGTGAACCGGGGCTTGGAGAATGGATCCGGATGGTTTGATCCTGTGTTTAAGGGTTTCGAGGACGCAGGCTGGTATGTGTCTCCCAGGTCCCAGGCGGTTTACATTCCCCTCATGTCCACTCCTTTTTTTTCTGAAGCCGCGGTTTCCTCCTGCCCTCCTCGGATCGAGCGAAGGGGACTGAACAAGGACGTTGTTGTGGGTGGCGGGCGTGTTGAGGCTGGCCATGCTAGCAACCTACATGAACATAAAAGCAGCCATGAACCACTTGTGAGCAGTCACCACTTCACTCGCAACAGCTGGTGTGGTTGCAGTCAAAAAACTTATCTTGCTGTATCTGGTTCTAGCGGTATGCAGGTATCACGACCAACGCTTTCACGTTTGCAAAACTCGGGGCTGCAGGGTCGAAGTCTCGGATTCTAGTCAACTGCATGCCGACCTTCGCCTACCCCCTGCGCTGCCGCAAGCGGCTAGACGAAGCTTCTGCTCCCTCAACTCCCTAGTGCTTGGGGTTTAGAGGGCTTTTTGCATATTCCTGTCTGAAGCCCTTTGACTGTCATGAAACATCTCGGGAGACATATGACTTTCCCCGGCCTACTGAGCATGCCCGGATGCAAAAGGGTTTCCCTGCCATGCTTTTGAGGCTTTGTGCCGGCTACGATCTTGGGCGCCTTGGTGGAGATGGCGATTTTTTCGGGTGGTGCAGTTAGCCCAAGCCCTCAAACGTGGCAAGATTTCGAAACCTCGACCAACTTCAAAGTCATTACCCCATGTCAGCCTTTCAATCCACAACGCTCACGCGCCCCAACCCTCAAACTCCCAACCCCCTGCACCCTACATATACACTCCACACCGCTCAACAGCTAAACCCTAAGCTCTTACAAATCCTACTGCGCACTGAAGCGCGCGTTGAAAGACCCCAAGCTGCCCTTCACCCTCGGGCTTGATGCCCTGAACACTAAACAGAATATGCTAGGCCTGGCCTTGGCTTAATTTTCTCAGGAATTCCCGGTCTTTTTCAGCTGCAGGGGAATGTTTAACGTATTGCTGTTATTTATATAGGTTCTGAGGGCACGCAAGCCGTTAAATGTTATATCATTAAGTATAGGTGTCGTAAACATTGCTAGTAGTACTCCTACAACATCCTACAGCACGCCACAACGACCAGGCTAGAACTTGGAGGGTGTCACGAATAGTTTTGTTTGAGGTATATGTTTGACATGTACTTGCACATAATGGGGTTGCCAGAACCTCTTGCTTGATCCCAATGCCAGATAAGCACTTGACCGTAGACCTCAAGACCTGAAGAATCCAGCACTGGTGTGGAGACTCAGGTCACGACACCGGAGGGACCCCAGCAACAACAACAGCAACACAACCAACAGCAACAGCAACAACAGCAGCATCAGCAACAACAGCAGCGACAGCTACAGCAACAAAAACAAGGACGACAACACACCCCAAACGTGAGCTTCTGAAACTTGCAGGCCGAACCGTTCATCCCCTGTCGCAGGGCGGGCCAGATTCGGCAGACGGACTTCCGATGCTAATTGTGTCTTTTCGCCGGTCTCTGGAGGGTGCAACATAGGAGCCTTTATAAACTTGAAAGGTGTTTGGGGGTAGGTGAGAATACCTTCGTAGGGACCACAGCCAATGTTGTTAGTAATTCTACTTCTACTAATCGTTACAACTATACTATGTCAAAGGGGGCAAGAGCTGCGTGCTCCGGAACGATTTCGGGATTCAGACTGGAGCTTCGATCTCACATAGAAACCATCTTCGGAAGAAAACAACATGCAACCTATGCCACTTCTCTCCCTGTGCCCTTAAACGGTGTTTAGTGGAGGGCCTAGTTTGGTTTCTGTGTTGCATGCTCCAGAACTCGGCCGCGATCAAAGCAGAAGGTGTCCCCCTGCGCCTGCTTCAGAAACCTAAACCGAAAGCTTGCCTGCATTCCTTTGGGGGGGATCATTCAAGTCTTGACTCAAACCCTAAGGCCTCAGAGCACCTCTAGTCAGGACCCTGGGATAAAGACTTACGGTGTCAGTCGAGCATTGGGACAGAAAAGGTTCAGAGCTTAGTGTTTAGGGATGGCCGGCAGAGAATAAGTTGGAGCAGGGTTTCACGGTTTCGGATTCCTAAGGTTGCAAGGTTTTGTGTTCTCTAGAGGTCAGGCATTGAGGTTATTCTAAAGTGAATGCGATCTGCATATAACGTCGGACAAGTCCAGGCGTTTAGGGCGTTTAGGGCTTGTTGGTTGAAACAAGCATCCCGAGGCACAGGATTGATGCGTTCCATGTTTGTCTCTCTGGGTTCCTACCGTCAACAGGCTTTCTAGCCACATTGCATGCGGGGACACGGGCCGAACTTGTTGGGGGCGGTTGCAGTTTACTGCTTCAGGATCTACCCCCCAGGGTCCAACTACCGAATGAGTCAAGCATATACTCCAACGAGGCTCCTCCAAGGGTTCCTACTCCTCCTCGATATTGAGGCCTTTAGTCATCATTCCTGTGATCTTTCGCGGAAGTCACCAAGGATTCCTGTTACATGTTGAGGAGTGATTATGAGCATTCGTTGTTGCAGGGGTGTTGAGTCTCCGTTTGGGTGCCGGGTTGTTGACAAACCATGGCAAACACCCGCAGGCCCTCTCTTGTTTGTCAGGCGCATCCCTCGAACGTTCTGCAGATCCGCGGCCTCGAAGGCTATTAGACAGGGCAACCTCCGCCTTAGTCCTAAACCTTAAACCCTAAACCGGAAACCGGCTTAGGGTCTATAGGGGTTTAGGAGACTGATGAAATCATATTGTGAGTGTCACTTCCATCCTGGTTCAAAAACGAAATAACTGAAGGCCTAGACCAGACCCGTAAACCCTGGCTGCACTTGGAAACTGCGGGATTATGAGCGTGCAAAAGTCTGTTCCTTCCAAAAGCCAGCTCCCCCTCCCGAGCTGATGGCCGAGTGGCCCGGACTTAATTCTTCATTCGATGACAGCATTTGCATCATCACAGTCTTCTTTGCTTCTGGTCATACTTAACCTAGCTACTGTTAGCACAACAACGGCCACTCTTTGCTACCGCTGCGATGCGATGTAAAATTTTGGTGCAAGGGCCTATCCTGACATGACTGCCTGCGGATACTGCAAGCGATTTGTGGCTGTGCTCAGAAATTCGTTGCTTCAGCAACTGGTGCGGATGGGGCTTTGAGAGCCTTCCGGGTATCTTCAGCTGAAAGCCATGAGTTTCACACCTTACACCCTATCTGCCTAGGTTCAGAACCATCCCAAACCAGGGGTTCTGGCGTACTACGCTTCCTTCTACTGTTTTGGGGTTTGGCTTCAGGATAGTAGGATACTTGGCCATTAATGGCCGACAGTTTAGTGTTGATGCTTCGCGGCCTAGCTGTTTGTTGCCAGGTAGACGCTAAAGCCTAGGCGGCCCCGGGGAATCAGAACCCTATCCGAAGGCAGGTTCTGATCTACTGTCGATTTTTCGGCAAACATGCACGACTCGCAGTCTGACTCGCCCAGGTAACATGCGGCCTTACACAAAGTTCTCTTAGTACGAACCTTTGACAGAACCCAGCAAGGTCCCCTAAACCCTAAACCCTTGTAAGCCCTAAACCCTTAATCCCAAGATGGCAGCCTTATGATAACCCTAAATCCTAAACCCTAAACCCTAAACCATGCAGCTCGAGATCCGGGTCGTCGCTTTCAGAGCCCGGCGCTCTGCCGACTGTGCGCGGAGGGACTTGCAGCAAGGGGCTCAAGGCTAGTGGGTGTTGGAGATGAGGGTTTTAATTGCCCTTTGGCTTTAATGGCCTGAAAACTAGGGTCCGGTCTCGAATATTAGGACTCATAGCCATCATCATCATCACCATCGCCATCATCACAATAACAATAAGAAGCATGTGCTGCGCAGCAGTACTGACTGATGGCAGCTAAGACATCGAAATATGCAAGATCAAAAGGATTGCCGATGACACCCAAATTGCGACATTGACAGATGTCAGCAGAAGTATCCTACATCATCATCGTCGTCACCATTAACAGCGTCATCAGATTCGCTTTGCCACGTTTACCACTGCCACTACTCCTTATGTTGCCCTTCTTTATTGTTTATTACTGTCACTGTTACCATCATGACATTTAATACTGCCTAAACCCTAAACCCTACAGGCAAGCTCGGTCCCTCAGGCGCGGCCTTCGATTCCTTTTCCGTGCACTCGAGGTTCTACGTTGGCAGCCCATAGTTCATGTATCCCAAGCTTACCCCCTGAACGGCCTCAACCTCCTGATAATCGAGAAGTGCTATTCATATATGTAATCCTAGTCCCAGCCCCTTGCGGGCCTTACTTTTTAGCCCAAAACCCTGCATGCTATAGCTGAGGCTAAGACTGCAGGTACGGTGTGGACCAACAGTGGGCACATTGGCTTGCAGTCTCGATTTCAAGCTGCCGTCAAGGCAGCAGCTGATATGTTTGGGCCACTTCTGGGCATCAACTGCGAAGCTGAAGTGATGGTGGGTTGGCTTGTAATAATCCCCCAAGCCCTGTGCTCAGAATACAACCAGCTTACGAAATCCTGCAAGTGGGGCCTTAGCCTGCATTGGTTCTTTTGCTTACTTCGTTTCCTACTACCCCATGCAACCCTAAATGAGGTAGACCAAACGAAGGAACCACAATCGACAGTCTAGGTAGGCCCTGAAGCGGGGAAAAACATTTCTTGAGAAAGTCTGTTGCATAGCCTGTAAAGGAAAATGTAATATATTGTCCCAAAATATACTATAAGATATAAGAGTATATTTCCTTTGAGCCTTAAACCCTAAACTCATAGAGCAATTTCTGCTCCAGTTTCCCAAGGGTGGCCCAGAGCTCGCGAAAAGCAGCGGGCACTGCGGCATGTGAGCTACAGCTGTGTAAGCTCTCGTGCCTTTAGGCATTTGCTAGGCCGAGTGAGTGACGAGATGCAATCCTGATCTTGGCCAACTTTACTTACTAAGATCCACACGGGTATCCTTCATGCAGCCGGCATGGTCTAACATATGTATGTGCCGAACGCCGACTTTGCTGGAGTAGGTATTCAGTTCAACCAGCTCCGCCCGCAGATCGGGTCACATGAATGATCCTGCATGCCCGCATTGCATCACAACCTTATAATCCTGGATCCAGATGAGGACCGCAAAACATGCGCAAGCAAAACACGAATATCTGTTAACTCTGAAACCTCAAGCCCCAAGGCGGAAGGGCCTTAAATTTTGAATACTCAAGCACCAGACCCTTGCAGCCCCAGCAACCCTAAAGCCCGAGAAGCCAAGACATCATAAAATGCAGACCCCAAACCCTAAAACCCTAAACCTTAGCCGTTGTTTGATCTTTGTCACTCCTGGGTCTCCGCGCTGTGTGGGTCCGAGAGCCTTGAACCTTCTTCGCGGTGAGGTTGAGGATTTCGTAGGACTGTTGCCAGCTACTATACAGTTTAGTTGAAATTTTCAACTGAAGGGTCTTGGTAAAGGAATGAGCTTCCACTTTATGCAGGGTAACATGAGGTTTCAGCAGAAGGTTGTACGAGCTTTCAAGGAGGTGTTCTAGGGTCTGGGTTTTGTTCGGATCTCGGGCGCGAGTAACATGTGGGTTTGGGGTTTGGAGATGTATAGTTGTTGTAGGTTTCCTAAATTTGGGGTGCAGGGGCTGGGGTCTAGGGTGTTAGGTTTGGTGCAGGGTTGAGAGCCCGTACTACACCCACCTCATGCACCCTAAACCCGAAGCTGCTCTGCGGGAGTTTCCGAAAATTAGGGGTACCTTATTTTGGGGTCCTGATAATAAGGATCCGGATCCTATTATTTAGGGTACTAGATTACAGTCCCCGATTTTCGGAAACCCCCATACCTACAACCTATAACCCCTAACCTCCCCGCCCTTCTAGGGCTTCAGTCTTCAAGTTGGTGGGGGGAGGTCAAGTCCTAAACGGTTTAGGGTTTAGGGTCTAAACCCAAGGAAGTCTGGCGAGGGTTTTTGGATTGGGTTTGAGGGTTTGCGCTTTGTTTTTCAAAAGCCCGGGTCTCAATTGCACCAAAGTATGGACAGGGAGGCTTTACTCTGATCTTTAAAGTAAGTTCCCTTTCGAGGGATCCTTAAAGGAACCCTCGTCGTACCCTTCAGTTAGAGGAATCGTTGCAGAAATCAATATAGTTCACTCTAAAGGAGTCCCTGACTGAACCCTTCAGAGGAATCTTTACAGGAACCCTCATCGGCTTGATATTGGTGTTAAGTACACTGGGTGCCATTTCGACAGGTTTGATCGCGACGCTGGTTGCTACCTCTCTCCTGCCTTAGCGCCATTGGTGGACGCATGCATGTGGGTGGGCCCTCTCCTCCCTTGCCATCATCTGATGACAGCAGAAATATCTTCGGCTTCCGTGCCGAGGCCCAGGCACGAAACCCAAAGTTTGCGGCCCAGCTCGAGATGGGGACCAGGGAGGGCCCGCACCGAGCCTTGCGCCATGATCGCCGAGGTAGGACGGTCTTGAGACCTCGAAGAAACGTTCTTGAAGGTTTAGGTTTGAAGGAGTGTCTATGGGGTGTTGCGGCTTTTTGGGCTTAGGGCTTTTTGAAGCGATGTTTCGGATGCTTGGGTTAAGAGTCAGAGCTGAGGGTCCTTAAAGGGGTGTTTTGTTTGTTGGGGCTTGTGGCTCAGGGTCCAGCAACGGGTGTCTAGGGTGTCGGGCTTGGTAGGTAGGGGTGTTTTAGGTGTTGGGCTGTCGTGCTAGTTGTGTTTTAACAGGGTGGTTGAGGTGTGGGGGCGGGGGGGGGGTGTAGTTATAGGGCTGAAGCTTTCACAAGGGGCATTTGAGGCCTTTAGGGCTTCGGGTCCCATGGATGCTACAGAGGCTTTAGTCGGCGTCTACATGTAATCTTGGAGACTGTTCCAACCCTTGAGCAAATCCTGTCGGCCACATGTAAGTTCGTGCTGCATATGCAAGAGCCTTGCCTAAACCCTATACACCCTAGACTCCCTAAATCTCGCCCTGTCCTGGCCGTTCCTCGCATCATGGCCCGCTTGGCTGCTTAAGGACGTATAGTGTCCGACTTCCTTCCAGCTAGGTTGGCCGTGGGTACCTTCAGCAGCTCACCCGTACGTGTTTGAATAGGAATGATTATATTGACTATACCGGTAGTTCTGTGGTTCACCAGTTGGAAGATACCCTAAACCGACACCCTAAGCCCTAAACCCCAAACCTCAGACCTTTAAACCCCTCTCTTAAATCTAACCTGATCCTTTCAAAGGCTAATTCGTTCCCAGCCCCCTTTTCCTGCTGGGTTTGCCGGCCAACCCAGCAAACACTTTGAGTTTTTAAGTCCTGGACTCAGGATTCATAGTTGAAGTTTGGGGTCGAAGCAGCTGCATACAAAGCTTTTGCCGGGCTAGGGACGCACCCTAAACCCTAAAATCAGAGGAGTTGCAGAGTTGGGCTTAACAAGCCGTCGGGCGGGTAGGCGTCGTAGGAGTCGCAGGGCCCAAACCCCCACGTTTGTGGACCCTGTAGCCGCTAAGCCCGAAGTCTACTCGTTATATCTGGGATTCAAACGAAACACACCGCTGAATCTTGGACTCCTTTGCCCCATAGGGTGCCGTGCAGGGGCTGGTTGGTAACGAATGCCAGGCGACGACGTGTGCATGAGAGAGAGAGAGATTGTGAGCGAGCGAGCGAGCGAGAGCGCGTGTGTGCGTGTGAGTGTGTGTGTGTGTGCATGTAATGGATCTTTTTGAGCCAGGGCGCTTTCTTGAACAGTCCCCAGTTTGCCGAAGCAGCACTCCTTTCGCGAGTGTGCTGCGACCGACTGCGGGCTCGTGTTGATGACAGTCCGCCTGGAATGAGAACCGAAGGAGTCGGCTATCTGGTGTTTTGCTTCGGGCGTAGTACCGTGCTCTTGAGGTTTGGGCTTGGTATGGCCCTTTAAACCCTAAACCTGAAACACCACCTGGACGAAATCCTTGCCTTAGACTCCGGTGTGTGGGGGTGTCCGGTTTCTGCCAGTTTCAAGTTACTCAGACCTAAATCAACATTGTAGCTTAGCAGTTCCTAATCCTGAGGGCTCTTGCAGGGTTTTCTGCTAATCTAAAAATGCTTCGGGTTCAGGGCTTTGGGTTTTGGGGTTCATTCGCGAAGGGCAACACTCCTCAACCCAAGTGAGGCTCCGATTCTCACTCCTGTGCCGAGGACTCGATAGGGACGCGAGCAAAATGTTATGGATGGGTGCTTGTGGGGTGGGTGGGCCGGAGTCAACTCGAGTTTAGGAGCTGTGGAAGTTGAAAGCCGGGGTGTGCTTCAGACCCTAAACCCTAAACCCTAACTTCAGTTTGTCAAATTTGGACCACACCAGCGACCACTGCAATTGCACCGCTAACCGAAGTTATGTCGTGCAAATGTCCACGTCGTTGGAGTCCAACAAAAGCTATGACTTTCATACAGTGTTGTATGCACCCTAAAGTTCCATATGACCTTCCTGCGACAGACATCTGTGCCGAGGGTGGGCACTCTTGACGCGTAAGTATCTTTGAGATCCCAGACTATTCCTTGAAGCTGGCCCCTGACATCTGAGGTTCCCTGCGTGCTTTGTTTGAACCTCGAAGCTTTCAGCCCGAAGCACGGAGCATTCCGTATACTCTGAACGGCCACAGACGGAACCTTGAAAGCAGTCTGCAAGTTTCTCTAACTCGTCAGGGCGACACAGGCTCTGCGTGATGACTCTTGTGAATATGCCTTTCTAACATAAGGCAAGGTTGAGGTTCAAAAGGCATGTTTAGGCTAACTTCCCGAAGCCCCTGAAACCCTCAAATAACAAGAGATGAATCAAAACATGGACCAGAATCAGAGCAATAAACAAGTCCTGACCTCTAAGAGAAGTGAGAGACTCCAACTGCAACGATTCCTGAAGCCTTGAGCCCTCAACCCCGCAACCCTACTTCTAAGCCCGAGAAGATTCTCCAAAATACCCTTTCCCCGGCACTCCAAGAACCCCGCAAGGACAGTAAGGTGAGCTGGTGACCTTGGGTGAGTCCTTCATAAACGAGGAGCCCAATGAGCTTTAAGCCCTAAACAGCAGATATGCCCAAGTGCTAACCTCTGAGCCACACTCCGCCGCCGGAGGGGCGCTTTTGTGTAGGATTGGTGTTTATCATTCCAATTCTCAGTTGACAGTGCGCCCAGTAGGTGAACCGACATAGTCAGAGTTGTTAACGTCTTCAGATCATGCCTGGATGGAGCCCCAACAACTCTAAACACTAAATTGAAGCCAAAACCCTTAAACTCTAAACCCTAACCCCCCTAAACCCTTGAGAACCCTAAACCCCAGGGCGCGTATAGTAAACATCCTCAGGCCTCGCACTACTTGTGCATCTCCTGCCTGGCCGCTTTGGCGCTGCTCGGCTTAAGATTGGAGTTTGCTTTTTTGTTTCATGAGGTTTAGGGCTTAGGGTGTCTTATAGGGGTGTATTATTCGTTTTTGTCTTTGTTGGGAGGGGCCGGGTGGGGGGGGGGGAATGCGATTGTTGTTTATCAGGTTTGGGGTTTAGGGGAGCGTTGCTGAGGGCGTTCCATGGTATGATGCACCTCATGCACCCCTTAACTTAGGAATAGTCTGTAAAGTTCATAGAGTTCCTTACGATGGCTCACGGAGTTTTAACTTCCTTAATACTTAAGGGGCCGTGGGTTAAGGCTTGAGTTTGGGCTTGGCTTTACGGCCTCCATAATTACAAGGTTTGCAGAGTCTACGCTTTGGGTGTTATGGTTTCTTATTAGTCCAAAGAGCCCCCAAAGTGGATACTTTAGTGGTAAAGTTAAAGGGGTGGGTAGCCCACAAGCTCGACCGCAAGTCTCTAAGCATGCCCAGCACAGTTTAGGGTTTACGATTTAGGGCTTAGGGTAAAGGCATAGCCTTTGGCAGGTTTGGGCCCCAACATTGTCATCTGTTGACTTTAGGCTCCACGCTATTATCCTGAACGCTACAACCCCAGAGCCCCAAGACCTACAACCCCGAAACCCCAGAGCTGCACAGCCCTAACATCCGGTAGACCGCCTGCCATTTTGAAACGGGTCTTAATCCGAACCTTGGTGGGTAGTCGATGTCTCAGCGGTAGAGAAAATCACCTCTCAACCTTCCTACCATAATCCTATAGTTAGGGGAGCGGACAAACAAGATTTGTTGATTCTGTTCTGGAAACTCACCAAGGCAATTCACGCGAATCTTGCCGCAGGTGACCGTGGAGGCTGGAAGGGCAGAGACGCGGGCAGACACAGCCAGACGGGATTTTCCAACTTGTGCTTGCGGGGTATTCAAGGGTTCGCTGAAGGTGGTCTTCTAATTGTGTTGCAAGAGTTTAACGAACATTGTTGTCTGAATTATAAAGGTTGTTAACGGTTGTATTGGGGCTCGATAGTGGACAGCCTTTTGTCGCTATATGAAGAAAGTACATTATTGCACCATTGTACCCTAAATCCCTGTTCACACTAAGGTCCCTATACTGTTGACTTCCTTTCTGAAGCTTGAAGCACAACCTGCGCAACAGATCGAGGGAAGTCAGACGCAACCCCGAATTCATAATTTCTACAAGCTCCAGACCTTAAATCTTCAACGCCCAAATCTTGCAACATCTCTATAAGCCATGGAAGTCTTTTAGGTATGTTGCTATGCATATATACATGTTTCTGCATGTTTTTACACATGTAAATACACACACACACCTTGTCATGTTGTACGTATGTTTTTACCTTCAACATACCACTTGTCCAGAAAACCGAAACATATCCTAGACCCGTTAGCCCCTAGCCCTCCGTAACCCCGAAAATTTGAACCCCAAAGGCATTCGGGACTCTGGCTCTCTCTGTCACACTGCGGTCAATGGGTTCTGTGTCGTATGGTTGAATATTTGAACTTTGATTGTTGTACAATCTTACAATACCAAGAGCAGCTAGGAGCAGGTGTTTGTTTTTGCTGTTGCTGTTTCTTTACTTTTGCTCCGGAGCAACAGCCCCGGCAAGAATGCGAGTGAGTCACCGGCCACTTTCGGCCGCAACAGCAGAACAACGCACGCTGCAGTAGAAAAAAACAACAACGGACACACGCGCGCACACACACACAGAGCCAGCGATAACGAAAAGGCATCCCCGCGCTCACCCC